>LPNX010485145.1:594761-628601 GCA_001517045.1 Pseudotsuga menziesii | reverse complement strand
ATTATTTTATTATTTTAACCATTATTTTATTATTTTAACTATTATTTTATTATTTTCCTTAGGAGGCCCATTTTAGACCCCAAAATTCCTCTAATGTGTTCTGTAAAATAATGTTGTTTTTGTTAAATCTCATGATTTGTTTGCATCACTTGTAGATGATTGTTATCTAAAGAAATACATAAAGAATATTTAAAGTGTTGGAGGAGATAAATTCCGCATCTGATGTATGCAATGAAAAATCATCTACCTTCGACATTTTTCAATGCACAAGAATAAGACCTCATACACCAAGTTAAGGAGATTGAACTGAGTGGACCAATACACTCAAGGTCCATGTGGATGGTTGAGAGGCAATTGAAAGTTTTAAAGGGCTAGGTTATACAATGAACACATCCTAGAGGTTCTATGGTGGAGATATATGTGGTATACCAGAACATGATGTATATTAGTGAATACCTTCCTAAATTAGCATAAAAGCTCAAATTAGGTCACATTTGTGATCCAGACTCCAATAACAATTTTGAAGGGGAGTACCTCACTGAGAAAGGTAGATCGAGGAAGGTGAAATGTAATTATTGTCTAGTGGATATTAATTATAGTACATTTTGACTTTTGATTTTTATGTATATGTCATACTTATTTCATTTTTAATAATAAATATGCATCAATTAGAAGTGTATACATGCATGTTAAGTGAATATACATTTATGCTTAGTTGCAATTTTACTTTCATGAAGCAGTTGGTTGTGAGTGGGATGCACTTCATTTATACATATAAAACAATCTTGATTGGATGAAGGTATGGATTGAAAGATGTGAATAATATGGTCATGGAATATCATGGGAAGGCGTGGCTTAATTGGTTAAAGCAACACATTGTAATGGAGATACCAATCTTACAGAAAGGGAAATTGATTTAGAATATGGTTTAAAATATAAGTAGGAAAGCATATTAATTAGCCATACTATTTAATTTTTTTCAAATATATTGATGTACACGTTCATTTCTTTCCCTGTAAAGCATAAACATGCACTTAATCATGATCTATTCAAGATGTAACATTTATGTGTATGGATTGTTGCACGTAAAATACCATAAGGCTATGTGGTATAATGGTCATAAATTTTACATCAAAAAGTTGGATGAAACGAAGAAAAACTAATATTGTGGGATAACTATAGTCTTTGAGGTGACAATGTTTCCTCTAGAAGTGACAGACATATAGAACTATCAGAAAATTGATACTATGGGTATTTGGAAGATATTATTTAGTGTGATTTTAACTCCTTCAGATTCTTTTTGTTCGTTGTCAAATGGTATAGTTTATGATTGAATCAACATGATCCCAATATAAATTTTATTTAACATGATAATGGGTTTACCATCATTAATGCAAGGCTGTTTGAGCCATGAACAAAACCCTATGTTCTTCCAAGCCAATGTGAACAAGTATTTTACTCTAAGGTTCCAAGTAGAGGGGGTTGGTCATTTTTCGCTAGACATGATCCAAGGGGAAGGCCAGTGAAGTATAATGTGGATGAAGATAATGAAGAGGGTATTGAAAAAGAAGATGATGTTGAGGATGATCAATGTGAGTTATAGCATCATGTTCCAGATGAATATGACGAATATTCTGTTGAATCAAATGATGTAGCAGCCAATGTCTATGAAGGAAATATTGACGATGGCATGATTATCGAAATTGACATCGATGATGATGATGATATGGCCAATATTTACAATGTCAAATTTGGATCGGATGATACAGATGATGAATTGGATGAAGAAGATCATGAATTCCATTGAATTGTATGAGGTATGCCTTAATATATATGCTCTACTCTATATATGCAGTATCTTAAGTTTTTTGTCATTTTCTTGTATGTTGGCATATTCTATAAGAGACATTAATTCTTAATAGTATGTCAAAGAACACATGAATACATTTTTTTTGTACATACATTTTTTTGGGTGATGGGGAATTGAGAGTGAAGTGGGGGGGGGGTTAGATGAGCTTCCATGTTCACGTGGTTGGCCATGATTAGTAGATAATATTAAATTATTCTCGAAACAAAGAGGAGCTTGGTAATTCAATTATATCATTGTTATTGTAATCATCATCCTCATCCCCATTGTCATCATCATCGTCATCATAATCATCATCATCATCATCATCATCCTCATTCTCATCCTCATCGTCATCATCTTCATCATCATCATCACATCATCCTCATCCTCATCATCATCATTATCGTCATCATCATCGTCATCATCATCATCATCATCCTCATTGTCATCATCATCATCATCAACATTGTCGTAATCATCATCCTCCTCCTCCTCATCACTACCATCATCATCGTCAACATCATCGTTACCATTGTCGTCATCATCATTTTCATCATCATTGTCATCATTATCATCATCATTATTTTTACTTATGTATTTTCATTTATAATTGTTTAAAAAACTATAAAAAAATATTCAGTGTAAGTTTTAATGTATATTATTGTGATAGTATTCATCATATCATCGTTGTCGTCGTCATCCTCATCCTCATTGTCATTATCTTTGTCATCATCATCTTCATCGACATCATCATCATCATCTTAGTTATCATCATCATCATCCCCATCGTTGTCGTCTTCATAATTGTCATCAATATACTCATCATCACCATCCTCATTGTCATCATTATCCTCATAATCATCGTCATCATCATCATCATAATCATCGTCGTCATCATCATCATCATTGTCATCTTCATCATCATCCTCGTCCTCAGAATCATTATCATCATCGTCATCATCCTCATCCTCATCCTCATTGTCTTTATCGTCATCTTCATCATCATCCTCATCCTCAGAATCATTATCATCGTCGTCATCATCCTCATCCTCATCCTCATTGTCTTTATCGTCATCATCGTCATCACCATTATCATTACCGTCATCATTACCATCATCATCATAGTCATCACCATCCTCATTGTCATCATTGTTGTCATCATAATCATCATCATCATCATCATCATCATCATCATCGTCATCATCATCCTCGTCCTCATAGTCATGATCATTATCATCATCATCCCCATCCTCATCCTTGTTGTCTTTATCATCATCATTATTGTCACCATTATCATCGTCATCATCATCATCATTATCGTCATCATCATTGTCATCATCATCCTCATTGTCATCATCATCGTCATCATCATCATTATCATCAACATCGTCATCATAATCATCATCCTCCTCCTCCTCATCATCATCTCCGTCATCATCACAGTCGTCATCATCATCGTCATCATTGTCATCATCATCGTCGTCATCATCATCATCGTCATCGTCATCATCATCATAATCATAAACATAAACATCATCCTCATGCTCATCCTCGTTGTCATTATCGTCATCATCATCAGCGTCATCGTCCTCATCGTCATCTTCGTTATTGTCATCATCATCCCCATCATTATCGTATCCATAATTGTCATCAATATCCTCATCGTCACCATCCTCATTGTCATCGTTGTCATCATCATCATCATCATCATCATCATCATCCTCATCATCATCATCATCACCATCATCATCATCATCATCATCATCGTTGTCCTTGTCGTCCTTGTCATCATCCTGATCCTGATCCTCATCCTCATTGTCTTTATCGTCATCATCATCGTCACCATTATCATAATCATCATCATTACTATAATCATCATCGTCAACATCATCCTCATTGTCATCATCATCGTCATTGTCATCATTACCATCAACATCTTCGTCATCATCATCATCATTACCATCATCATCAGCATCGTCATCATCACCATCATCATCATTATAATTATCATAGTCGTCAATATTTTTACTTATGTATTTACGTTTATAATTGTGTTAACACTCCATTTGCTACAGCCAAGTTATGGGCCGGGAAGAATTCAGAAGGGTCCTGTTCAATGAAAAATTATACGCATACCCTTCAGTTTATCCAATGGACAATTTCCGTCAGTTGGGACCATTAGATGAAGAAGAGGGCTTGATCTACGATGGTAGATCCTTCCAAAGGTCAAGGCATTGCAGTAGCGAAGATTAGATAAAGAGGCGTCGTAGATCAACGATCTAGAAGCACAACGAAGAAGATTGATGATGGAGTATGGTTCCACAGGCGGAAATATGCGAGGAAATACCTAAGTTGGGTATTTGCAAAGTCTGTTAAAGGGGGAAAGCAATGAAAGGTCGAGATAAAGGCGAAGCCCGATCGACGGCTTGAGACGGTTTTGTTGGGTAAACATGCTCGGTAGAAGGAACTTTCCCAAATTGCGAAACAGGTTAAAAGGTGGAAATATCTGATGGCGGAGATGAGAGAAAGAGAAGATCTACAGCCCTAGCTGATTTTGCGATCCAAACTTGTGCAGATAAAGTCACGATTCCAAATCGTGAAAAGTGGTACCAGCTGCAAAGATCAACGGTAACCTCAAAGGCGGCAGTAGATCTATGGTCATGGTTCATTTCGCGATCTGAACTAGTGTGGACGAGGTCAGGGTCTCAATTCATGAAAAGTGGTGGGGTCCACTCCATCCAATCAACGATTACATGGAGAGGTCGATCTCGATCAACGGATAAGAAACATACCTCGGTATAAAGCTGCTCACTGGATCCAAGAAAGAGGAATTAGTGGAACAAGTTAAAGAAACATGGATGATGGATGTGGAAGACCCCCAAATCGGAGGGCTGAAAAGGCCTCAAGGCTATAAGTATCACATCCAGTGCAGATATGACAGTAGAAGAGACGTTCTCATGCATGATTTTCCTCCCGGTAGATTAACTGGTTCCCTGATGCCATTTGCAATAGGTCTAAGGCGAATATCATGTTCAATGTCACCAACGTTCCCGGCTCCACAGGTCTGGCACGTGGCTCACGTAGAAAAAACAGTAGCGAAACAGGAAGTTTAGGTTTTGGAAGTGACAAATCTGGCCTCTACACGAAGCAAAGAGACGCCATGAACTAGATCCGCTCAGCACCACCATTACTGTAAGCGAAAGGGAAAAGAAAGGTCAGATCCAAATGCTTTAAACCAGCTGGGAAACCACACGAGAAAGTGCTTAAAGTCCTATCCATGTCAGATAAACGCCAACCACCAGGGCACATATGTTAGATACCTAGGGAGATTCACGTATTTTCACACAACCCTACCTTCGGATGCACTATGAGTGGGTTTTTACATCCTAGGGACGTCCCTTTGACACCTCCAATTGTAGTCATGGCCTCCAAAATCCCAACACACAACGGTGGCTGAGCTGTTGGAGCAAATGCTTGGTCTAAGATAGTAGAGGTCCGAAGCCTTCATCACCGCCCCTATAATATCCACTTAACAACTTTACCGGGGGCGAGGAGGAGGTCAAACCCACACCCAGCTGTACGGCCTGTGAGAGAACCTTCCTCATCAGAGGAAGAGAGTTGTACAAGAATGATAAGCCATTCCTAAGTCTTATCATTGTCAAATGTATGGCCACCCTTTTTCCAGTTCCTTCCTATAACAATGTTACCAGATGAGTGAGGGGCTGGAAAATGGCTGGGTACCGGAGAGTGGGGTTTCTTATCAGCCTTTGAGCAACATGGTTCAAAATAAGGCATGCCAGTTAAAGGAAGCATAAAGGAATGTCAAAGAGTAGTCTGAGTCAGCAACAGATCACCGACAAGCGATATAAATATTGTTTTCATAACTAACTAAACGAAGAAAACTTTGCGCTGTCAGTCCAAATTACCATGTGCAACAGCCCCGTAATGTTTGTTCATATTTGTAAATCATGGGAATAGTACCACATTCTAGAACTGTTAGTGCCTGATTGTTACTGAAAACAATTTTTAGGTTTTGTTTTGGAGAATGGTCTCAGTGCTGAAATAGTATAAATATACTCCCAATAGAGGGAGATAGGGGTTGGTTGGGAAAATTTCAAGGGCCGAGGCTCTCCATTGTAATTAGTCTCTGGCTTCCCTATTATGAATAAATTTATAGAGGAAGGATTGTATTTCAAGGCATAGAGTCATGTGTCGTCATTTCTTTCCATATGTAATTTCCTTACGTGAAATGTTCATCTTGTTTTCATTCCAATTTGTTAATTTCTTTCATGTCTAAAATAAGTGTATAACAGTTTGGAATTCATACATGCTATGCTCTGTCTATTGTTTCATATATTCATTTAATCTTTATTCTAAAGTCACATAGAATTCACTCTGTATATGCTCTACATGATGTATTGTTCCCTCTCATCTACTAATCACCTGCTAAATATCTCCTGATTGCAAGATCGACAGCTATCTTGACTCTATTTGTAAATTTATGTCATTCTTTACCTCCTACAATATGTTCCCTACCCAGACCTTCGACTCCATTTCCCAATGGTTCCTTTCTCTGATAGTCCCACCTACATCTTACATCAATGAACCCACCCTATTTGGGAGTCTGTCCTCCTAACCGTTCTTGATCGAATATCTTACGTGAAGTAAATCTGGAGAGTAAGCGAGAGATCCCTCTTTAATTGTGCCAGGATAGAGGCGTAGTCTAAAGCAGTTCTTCTATTTCCTAGGAGAGAACCCTTTTTCACCGACCTATGGGTTCAATCCCGGTGCTAACAAACTAGCGCCATTGCCGGGGACGAGATTGAAGATCATCCTTGGGAAGAACGACATAGTTTTAGATTTGGTTGTTGATGGTGAACAATGATCAGACATCAACAAGGTTGTGCACTTTTCACCTAGCAACTCCAATCTTAAAGGATTCAGACTTCAGTGACTCTGCTGGTGGTATGACCTAGAAATAAAATTCTCATAAAGAACTGGCAAGCTCCGCCATGGAAAATGGACCCCTTGTAAGGCCTGAAAATGCATGGTGAAAGGGTAAGATACTTGAGTGTCTATTTCTTCCAAGATGCCTTGTCTTGCCTTGTAAGTTTGTTCTTATCATTTCCTAAATTTATCAAAAAATCCTTCTATGGTTCAATTCGTTCAGAATAGAGCTATGAATATATTCTTCTTTATCCTTCTTTATGAACCGAAAGCATTGCATCATCTTGTACATTTGATTTTGACTGATATTTTTCTCCAGAATCTCATGACATTAAAGGTCACCCCTGTGAACCTCATGAAGCCTCAGTTAATAACATATCTTTGCGCCTAACCTGGTCTCTCCCAGTATTCCAAGTCGGTACAAACCACTACAATTTCCTCCTATCCTCCATGATTTTTTTGCGAAACCTTACAAGTACCTCCCCAAATTTTATGGAGAATCCAAAGACTTCACTGCTGAGAAACATTTACAATCCTTTGAACATTTCTTTGACCTTTTTGAGGTAGAACATGATGATGTTTGCATGAGGACTTTTGCCCAGTCTTTTCAAGGAGATGCTAAATAATGGTTCAAACACTTGCAGCCTAAGTCCATCAATACATGGGAAGAGTTTTCTTGCACCTTTTTGAAATTTTGGGGTAGGAGAAGGCCATTGGATCAAATACTTTTAGAATTTTATTCCCTAAAGAGGCATGAGGGTGAGGCCATATCTAGTTTTATCGGAATATTTGTAAGCTTTTATTATAACATGCCCAAGGAATCCCAATCTCTTGAGAACACTGCTAATATCTATTATGCATCCACCTTTCCTCTTGAACTGTCATTACTTGTTTTGGAAAGAAAATCAACCACTCTACAACATATGTTTACTAATTGTGTGGAGGTTGAGGAAAACATTAAGATATCCAAAAAATTATCAGGTCAGGATAGTGGTGGTGAAATAAAAGATACATTAAAATTGGTTGGGCCCTACAAGCAGAAGGGGAGAGTCCCTGTTCAGCTGAAGCTTTCCCTTGCTAGACAGGAAGATGATTAGCCTGATATAGAAGTAGATGGTTCTGCAGGCTTGTTTTCTGAAGGTTGCAATCTACTCAGCACCGAGTATGTTAATGAAGATTTTAAAAGGGATTTAGGTATACCTGTGTATGATGAGTATGAGGAGGAATACTTGGAGGCTATGCCTGAAGAGCCGGTTATAAAACCAAGGTCTGCTAATGGAGGAAATCAGGATGCAATCCAAAGTCAGAAAGTTGAGACAGGAAAGGATGGTAAATGTGCTGAAGGTGATAGCCTACCCTTGTGTTATTCCTCTTTTTAATTAATATGACACATGATTAAAGCCTCTAAGCAGAAATAGAAGTTAGAGGATGTGGTGCATTCCATAAACTTATGTGGAAAAGAAGATGAGAAAGAGGAATAGTCATGTAGTATATCTCCATTTATTGATACGTCATGAGTTTGTGATGAGGTGTTGAGTCACAAAGAAGGAGGCAACAACCCTCAAATAAATACATTTTTTAATTTTCTGCCTTTGGGAATATCTCCCCATAAAGGAGGAATGTGCTTACTTGGTTCTGTTTGATAAAAAGAGAACATCCATGCTGAGGCATATGAAGAAGGTGAAGCTCTAGTTTCATAAATTTTGAGTAAGAGAGTGGATGTTTCATTAGAGAATGATTTTGTGGGCCCTTTTCTAAGATATTTCAAGTATCATCCTGACAGCTGACCAGAGGAAAGGATTTCTTGACAGCTTTCCCATGAACAAATGACAAATTATGCTGGAGGTTTTCATGCTTTCTATGACCCCATATCAGAGTACATGGAAAGGATGGGTAATGGTAATGACTAGTCACATATCTGCTGTAAAGATTAGTTTATTTGCTATAGCCTTCTTCTGTTATGCATTTCATTCATGTTCATCAAGCACGGAAAGGAAACAAAACTGTTAGGCAAGTTTCTTGATTGGCTTCATTGGAAGTCCGATTTCACTTAATTGGGCTTGTACACTAAATTAGGTAGAGTAGGTAGGAACAAATAAGCTCGACAATCATCAAGAATTGATTTCATTACTGTTTAGTTTGTTTTCATTTTCAGTTGTAAGTATAGGTTTGCAGTCACAACTGTTCTCAGTTTCAGAGTATGGCTAAGAGCATAGTTTGCAGAATGACATAAATTTTCTACAGCAGTAGCATAGAACAGGTTGAAGGTTTCAAAGGAAATATTGGGGGAAACCTAATGGATTTGTCACTTGGTCTATCGGGGTGTTGCAGCTGCAACAATTTTCCCAAATTTTTGAAAAATGTTGGACCGTCCATTTGATTTTACCTTTCTTAGATTTATTTGGTTTCCTGAACTCTGCTTTTTCCCTCTGCTACAAATTTGGATGTTATTGAGTTTGAATTGAGGTCAATTGTTTCCTTCGTTTCAGAAGTTGGATGATCTAAATCTGCCTTTGTCTAGCCAAAGCTTTTGATTATGGAGTTTGTTTATTTTTTAACATTTTTCTCTCTCGATGATTTTGTTTTAGCACTATCGAAGGTTTGTTGAAGATTGAGTCGGGGTTTTAGTTCTCTGTGCCACCGCTGTTTCGGAGATGAAACGGACTAATTTTACTATTGCACAACTTTGAAGGTATTTTAAACACTTAATGCTTTGTTTTTTGATAAATTTTCGTTATCGGAAGTCTATTTATGTATGAATCGGGGCAGTAGTTCTCTACACAGCCACTATTGCGGAGGGTAAGTAATGAACGTCCCAATGGACATTTCTTACTTTCACTGATGGGTTTTTATCTCCTTTGTTTATTTTTTAAAAAACTTTTACTTTTTGAATTTCGGTGTTTTTGTTTTATCAGCGGTCGGAGTTTTAGTCTTGAACGACACCGCCGTTTCGGAGTCCTTGTCGTTTGTCTCGCTGACACTGCGGAGTATTTTGCGTCTCAAGGCTTTGATGAGTTAGTCATTAGTTGCTCTGATCACCAATGATTTTCTATTGTCATAGAAGCCATAGTCAGTTCGTCTCCCGCTATTGCAGCTACGTAGTACACTATCCCACCGATGCATTAGTCCTTCCTCTCATCAATTCCGACCTTTATTCTTTAGTTCTTCCGATCGCCGATGTTTTCTATTGTTGCGGAACCCTTAGTCCATATGACTCCCACCGTTGCGGATCCTTAGTAAACTAACCATCCGACATATAGTTGTTCCATTCACTGATGGTTAGTTCTGATTTTCGCTGATGCCTAGTTTTGTTGATCAAACCTTTTACTTTGAGATGTTTTGTTTTCGCTATCAGAGCGGTGTTGATGATTGATTGGAGGACTAGTCCTTTGTTCTTCCAATTTTCGATGGTTTTCATTTGATCACGGAAGCTGTATTTTGTCTGTTTTCTGCCATTGCGGTGACATAGTGAACTAACCTATTGATATATAGTGCTTCCACCCGTCGATGTGAGTTTCCCACCCGATGCTTAGTGTTCAAAATTGTCGATAGGGTATTCCCACTGTTTTCATGGATGACAGAGGTTTCTGTTTTTGGTTAAGTTAGGGATTTCGCAATGAGAACACAGTACAGGGACTCACTTTTGATAATTATTTTTATTGATAGTGTGGTTTACGTTTTATTGAAAATATAGATGATCTTGAATGCAGTCTAGATTAATGATGAGTTTTTCATTTTAACTACAGACGGACTTAGGGTTTTTTTAGACCCAGTTTGATGATTGCTGCTGCAAAGAAGACATATATAAAAGACAAAGAATAAGGGAGTTGATTGAGGAAAGGAAAATTAAGAAGCAGAGATGTTGCTCAAAAAAAATAAAAAGAAGAAAGTGAAGGTCTGAGATCAACAGGATCTAAAAAAGACCAACAGATTACTGAACAGAATCGATAGCAGCAGAGGCCCAAGCTTGGGAAAAAGTTCATCAGTTACCAAGACGGTCCCTTTTTATAAAGTGCTCTTAAATCTTAATCTTAAATATAACGTATTGTATAAATCATGAGCACTCACTAAAAGACAAAATTGTGGGATTAAACAGTTGGGGGAGCCCAAAGGTCACCAAGGGGGTAGCCCAAAATTTTTGTTGTTTTGTATAAATATAGGAGAGTTAGATGTCGATAAGGACTTTTTCCCAGATAGATTTGTGAGAGTATGTTGTAAGAAGAACTATTTCCTTTTGCAATAAAGAATTACAAGTTGCCTGTTGGAGAAAGCTAGGTGGAATGTTTCAAATGTTGTGCTATGGATTTGTTGAATGTGAACTATTTCATTTTCAGCTTTGTGTCCATTAACTGTGAGATCGTTCTAACTCTTTGAACCTATGTTCTTGTTATGAATGCGCTCTAGTTTATTCTATGAAATTTCCACTATGAGTAATGAAGGCTTTTCATAAGCAATAAGCTATCTTGTTGTTCATATATCTATTAATGTTCATGTGTTTTGAAATAATTAACAACTATTTGTGATTTTTCTTAATGCATGCACAGAAATACATTACTCATTGATAAATGATAATATTGCTCCCTAGGGATAGGTTAGATAGTTAGTTTTAGTTTCTTCCTGTGTGTGATTTAGATGCGAGAGAGTTAAGACGAGAGGTAAGAACCTGCACATCACATTGTGACCGCTCCTTGCATTCTCTATCAATCTGTATTCTTAGATAGGCACTTGCATATCATACTTAAATTCAAAAAACTAAAATATACACGGTGGATCGGGCTGTAACCAGTAAAACCTTGTATTTTGTTACTGGACCTACGGTAGCCAGACCGTAAACCGGACGGATTCTCCATACCAAATAGTAACGTGCTAGTTGGCAACGTTTACTGGGGATAATCCCTAGCTGTTGTTACCTATGATTTTCCAGGCCTCAATAGGTTTTGGCGCTAGAAGGAGGGCCGCCAGTGCATGGTTGGCCAAGGAAACCCATTTCCTCGAAATTATTCCATCGGTAACAGTTCTAAGAGCAGTTTGTTTCCCAATCCAATTCTTAACGAAAAGGGTAAAGAGCATCTGTATTCTGTCGATAACAAAGTATTCAATGATCTGAGAAGATTTACTAGGGCATATGTGAAGAATATTGGAGGATTACCAATTATTCCTGTCTTACCTAGAAGAGAATATCGGAAGAAAGACCACCCTATATTGGAAGACACAATGTTGGCTAAAGATTTTGAAGAAATGGTAGAAACATCTTTACAGGAAGTTGTTCAGCTTCTGAATCAGTTGGACCCAGATACAACTTACTGTTCACCTGTTCATACCCCTGTTCATTCACCACCTCACTGTCCACTTAAAATCATGGAAAATGTAAATGCAAATTAGCCACCCAACCCACCAAATCCAACACCTACTTGGAGGGCTAGGTGAAATTTAAACCTGGCACCTCCTTTGCATGATTTGCCTCAAGATTTTGAGAAAAGTTTGCCTAAGTTTGACCCAGGTGAAAATATTTTGGTAGATGATCATTTGCAAAGATTTTACTTGGCTATAGAAGGACTACGGGCTGGAGAACATGAAGATGTAGTATGTATATTGTTTCCACATACTCTGAAAGGAGCAGCAGCCTCATGGTATTTTGCTTTGCCTACATATTCAATCATAGAGTGGGACACATTTGAAAGAATATTTAGGAGTAAATATGCTGCCCAGAAAACTCATGCAGATCTAATGAAAGGGTTATGTGCTTTAAAGAAAGAGAGAAAAGAAAAATTACATAGTTTCACTCAAAGGTTTGTTGCTTATCTTAAAAAAATTTCTACAGCCGATAAACCATCTGATAAAGTTCTGATTGAATACTATACTTCATCTCTAGGGCCTGAATTGGCCATGTTTTCCAAGATGTCAGTCAAGCCTACATTGTCAGAAACTTATGAAGAAGCTGAGAGGGTAGAAGCTGAAAAAGAGAGCATAGAAGAGTATCCTGAGTAGTCGAAAGAAAAAACTTTTGGTAAGAAAGATTTATTGCTGACTAAGGATGAGCAGTCACATGACTTTGAAGGGATGTTGAAGATGATGCAGAAGATTTCCAATAGAGTGATAGATTTGGAAAAATAAAAGGAGGCTCATAATGCATACAAGCCTTACTATGAAACGAGAGAAGACAACAATCAATCTAAACCTCCTCCACACAGCCCTGCATCAATGAATTTAACTGAGGTAGGTATGGATTATTTTTGCACCTTTCATCTGCAACCCCATTCTGAAAAAAATTGTCCCCAATGGATAAATTCGATGACATTAGTAATGAATCAACTATTGGACTCCAAACTAACAGAAGCTGATGAGGAGGAAGGAAAATATAATCAACCCACAGAAAAAAAGAGGAGGATGCTCTGGTTTTATGGGACTGTGTCTTGATGTTTGATACCGAAGAACAAGGTTATCTGAAACAGGAGGAGATATGAGAAACAAACATGACAACAAGAAGTCAGGGATTTATAAAAGAAGACAAGTCAGTACTCTCAAAAATTAAGAGACTTCAAGAGAATGTAAAGAAAATTCAGAAGAGCACCACAGCTGATAAAATACCTGAATTCACCATTATGAGTCAAAATCCAAAAAAAATCAACATGCCTATTAAGCCTATTGAAGAGAAGATTGATAATGTAAAAAAGGAAAATATCAAAGCACCTAAGATGGGGTAAGATATTGTGGAGGACATTAAAAGGGCTAAGCTAAATATTTCGTTATTTGAAATGTGTAATGTACCTTAACAAAAAGAAAAATTGTTAAAAGCACTTGAAGTACTAGAGGAAGAGCTTCCCACTAACAACCAACCTGTAGAAGAAATTGTCGAAGCAAGTGTGGGAGGTAAGGCTAGGCTTAAAACCCCACCTTTCCTCCTGAATTTTTAGATTTTAAACCATAATGTGCACAATTTTTTAGTAGACTCAGGGTCAGCAGTCAATGCTATGCCACTTTCAGTCTGCAAGAATATTAATGGACAACCTAAACCAACTATTTGGTAGGTTACTCAGCTAGACATGACCACTGTGAAAGTAGTAGGGGAAATTGAATATGTTCTGAATTTATTATCTGCAAATGAAAAGATATGTCAGTACATTGTTATTGTAGTAGCAGACATACTTGATGTTTGTGGACATGTTTTGAATTGAGACTGGTCAGCAAGGCTAAATGGGTATTTCACATCAGATTGGTCACATCTGTGGCTGCCTCATAAGGGAAGTCCAAATCAGATAAAAATATTAAGAGAGCCCCACATGAAGCACAATGTTACTTAATTGGAAGAAAAAAAATGAACCAGTGAATTCTGTGTTGGGAAATTATCTAATTGAGCTAGAACTGGGAAACTACCAAGTGGAAGAAGCTAGCAGTACACCAGACACCCAACCTGATCTCCTTCGATTTTCACAGGATGATGAGATTGATTGTAAAATAGTAGATTTAATTTCAGATATAGTTTTTAATTCAAGACTAGTAGAATTAGATAATGGGTAGGCCTTTTTCAATTTGCAGTAAAGCCTAGCCCCTCAACTTACAAGTTGCCAGATTCACAGGGGTGGGCAGAGAACGGACCAGTTAGTGGTTTAGTTCTCAAACTTTATTTTTCTTGATTTTTATTTCTGGATTATCTTGTACATAAATAAACTGATTTGGTTGTTTATTTTTGATCTATTTTATTTCTGTTTGTTTTTAGTTTAGATTTTGATTGATTTCAATAAAAGAAGCAAGCTTTTGGTTGCATGGAGAGCATCAGAATTCTGGATTAACTAAAATCCTTGATTATAAGACTGTGTACTTTTGATTTATCTGAAAGAATTCTTCTAGTTTAGTAGTTTTCCTAAATGGCTATGAACACATTGAAGTCCTACTTAATCCTTGTAAAATAACTCAGTGTCAAAAGATCTGGAATACTATTTTGAGGCTCCATCCATCTCACATTTAAAAATGTATTAGAGGGTGATGGAAAAAGACCCATGGAAAGGAAGCAGGGTAAATAGTATATTATATATAAATTATCCCATGCCAAGAATTGAAATCCAAAAGGAAAATAAGAGTCAAAAATATCCTAAGAAATCAATATGTATCAAAACAAAGTACTGAACCATATGAGTACAAAGTTGCCAAATTTCTTCTCCATCCGTGAAATAAAAATTAAATAAATCTCTCACACAAAAGGACACTATGGATAGAGGAACCTGAATAAAAATTCAGAAAGAAGGCATGCAGGAGGACTCAGAAAGGAAAAAAAAGTGCAAAATGGCATGGGAATGAGGAACAAACTAATATTTATATTTACCATATGTTACAATCCTGTGGTGTCCAAGCTAGGAACTACCCGAAGACAGAGGTAAAAAATGAAACTCATATTCCTGGCCTTAAATGAGTTATCTAGACTTTTAAATCTTGGTTCCCATCATCCCTAAATTAGACTATCATCAATGATTAAAGTACATATATTTTCCATTTGGGAAATCCAGACATCTAGAAGAATTCAACATGTTGGTTTTATTGTCAAATAGTCTGTTAGTTAAGGAATAAATTTTCCAGAGATCTGGTTTCACCAGGTAGTCGCCAATTGTTGCAGTTGCAACAATTTTCCCAAATTTTTGAAAAATGTTGGACCCTCCTTTTGATTTTATCTTGCCTAGATTTATTTGGTTTCCTAAACTCTGTTTTTTCCCTCTGCTACAAATTTGGATGTTCTTGAGTTTGAATTGAGGTCAATTGTTTCCTTCATTTTGGAAGTTGGATGATCTAAATCTGCCTTTGTCTAGCCAAAGCTTTTGATTATGGAGTTTGTTTATTTTTTAACATTTTGCTCCGTCGATGATTTTGTTTTAGCACTATCGGAGGTTTGTTGAATATTGAGTCGGGGTTTTAGTTCTCTATGCCGCCGTTGTTTCAGAGATGAAACGGACTAATTTTACCACTGCACAACTTTGACGGTCTTTTGAACACTTAACGCTTTGTTTTTCGATAAATTTTCGCTATCATAAGTCTATTTATGTATGAATCGGGGCGGTAGCTCTCTACGCAGCCACCATTGTAGAGGGTAAGTAATGAACGTCCCAATGGACAGTTCTTACTTTCACTGATGGGTTTTTATATCCTTTGTTTATTTTTCAAAAAACTTTTACTTTTTGACTTTCGACGTTTTTGTTTTATCAGCGGTCGAAGTTTTAGTCTTTAACGACATTGCCGTTTCGGAGTCCTTGGTGTTTGTCTCACTGAAACTGCAAAGTATTTTGTGTCTCGAGGTTTCGATTAGTTAGACATTAGTTACTCTGATCACCAATGATTTTCTATTGTTGCGGAAGCCATAGTTAGTCCGTTTCTCGTCATTGCGGCTGCATAGTACACTATCCTGCTGATGCATTAGTCCTTCCTCTCACCGATACCGACCTTTAGTCCTTAGTTCTTCCGGTCGCCGATGTTTTATATTACTATTGAACCCTTATTCCATATGAATCCCGCCGTTGCGGCTCCTTAGTGAACTAACCATCCGACATATAGTTGTTTCGTTCGCCGATGGTTAGTTCTGATTTTCACCAATGCCTGGTTTTGTTGATCAAACCTTTTACTTTGCGATGTTTTGTTTTTTCTATCGGAGTGGTGTTGATGATTGATTGGAGGACTAGTCCTTATTTCTTCCGATCGCCAATGGTTTTCATTTGATCACGGAAGCTATAGTTTGTTTGTTTTCCGTTGTTGCAGCGGTGTAGTGAACTAGCTGTTAGTTTTTCAACATTAAGCTAGAATTATTAGGATCTTTAACTGAGAGAATAACAAGCACATTAATCAGACATAAGAGACAATGAACACAGTGTTTTTCCTTAGGGAAACCATAAATGGAGAAAACCCCGCAACTTCCTCAGAGATAGAATCAACACCAAAATAGAAAATCCCAATACAGTAAGTGATCTCCTGACAGCAGTAACCTTCTTCTTATCTAGCCCCAGTGTCTTCTCCTTCCTCAAATATGCACTATACTTGAGTGTGTATGAGTTGTGTGGTAATTAGAGACTCCAGTTCTCTATTTATACTAATCCCGGCATGACTAAAACCCTACTAGGGATGACCTCTACTAGGAGAGTCTAATAACCCTAGTGCCCCAAAACTGCGGGGACTTTAACCCTTAGACAATCGGAGGGTTACCCACAATGACTTGACATGACTTGTTTACATTATTGATTCTCCCGATTGGAACATTGAGGCATGACAACATGACTCAATTAAATAATAGATACATCCCGGAATAAACATCGGGTTACAATACATAAGATACATAGATGAATACATTATGAAGTTACAAATACATCAACACTCCCTCTTAACTAGGAATGTATTCTTTCGACATAATTTTCAGCACTGGTATTCTTCTCTGCATCAACTAGATCATCTCATCATCTTCAATTCTTCTTTAGTCTTCAAGTCTTCTTTGTCTTCAAGTATTCTTCATCTTCTTTGTCTTCTGAGCCTTCAAGTCGTCTTCTTCTTCAAGTCTTCTTCATCACGGGATCTACATCATAATGACTACTAGCTTATCATTGTTGGATCATCATTCAATCTGGATCGTCATCAAGTATGGATCATCATCACATCTAGATCAATTGATCTGGATCATCATCACAACTAGATCATCACTTGATTTGGATCATCTCATCTAGATCATCATCAAGTCTGGATCATCATCTGCTATCTCATAATGGTGCTATCTTAATTCTTCTCGTCACAGGAAGTTCTACAGAGTCAATCCTGTAGGCCTACCCTTCATGTAGGTATTCATCAGTGCTTATATTTGACACTTAAGTCAGAATGGCCCACCTAGCTCTTACATCTGACCACATCTTGTCAAAAAGGCATGCCTAACACTCACATCTGATTGCATCTTGTTAGAAAGGCACAGCACTCACATCTGACCTCATCTTGTCAGAAAGGCTCAGCACTTATATCCGATCATGTGCAAGAACATCGCATCGAAAAGGCTCTGCACTTACATCCAACACCATTTTGTCAGAAAGGCACTGCACTTACATCCAACCTCATCTTGTCAGAAAGGGACATCACTCACATCTGACCATGTGTAAACACATCGTGCCAGAATGGCTCAACACTTATATCCAACCTCATCTTGTCAAAAAGGCTCTGCACTTACATTCGACCATGTGTAAACACATCACATTGAAAGGGAATGCACTCACATCTGATCACATAGGAACTAATCCTATCATCACATCAGAATGGCCCCCAGTCCCATACTGAGCTACCTGGTAACTGACCAGGTGCCTCCATTCGCAGAATGGCAGTTTCCCTTACATCTATCCTACTCGACAAAATGGCCAACACTCACTTCTAACATGGGAGGAACTTAATCCTTTATCCATGATAGAATGGTTTAGCCCTTACATCTGATCAAGTGGGAACACATCCCTCTATCACATCAGAATGGCTTCTCAATCCCAGACTGAGTTTTCCTGGTAATTGACTAGGTACCTCCATTCCCAGAATGGCAGTTGCCCTTACATCTATCCTACTCGACAGAATGACTAGCACTCATATCTAACATTGAAGGAACCAATCCTCTCACTATGATAGAATGGCTCAACCCTTACATCTGAACATGGAAGGAACCAATCCTCTCACCATGTCAGAATGGCTATGGGTCTCATCACTTTCCCTTGGAGGAAACCTCGATCTGGAGAACACCAAGCTTCTCCCTGAAGTACTCGAACTTCAACCTAGCCAATGGCTTCATCAATACATCAGCTATCTGTTCCTCTGTCGTAACATACTGGAGCTTCACTGCTCCCCTCTACACCATATCCTTGATATAGTGATACTTGATTTCGATATGCTTCGACTTGTCATGGAACACTGGATTCTTTGACAACTTCACGCAACTCTGGTTGTCACAATGTATACAAGTAGCATCCAACTAGAGATCAAATAAATCAGACAGTAGCTTCCTCAGCCATACTACCTCACAACTAGCTGAACAATCTGTGACATACTTTGCTTCAGCTGTACTCAGTGCCACACAGGATTGCTTCATGCTAAACCAAGAGATCACACTTGATCTCATACTGAAGCAACATCCTGAAGAACTCTTCCTATCGATGGCACTGCCTGCCCAATATGAATCAACATAACCCTCCAGGTTAATCTTCTGATTCGCATCGTAGTTGAGCCAATAATTAACTGTACCCCTCAGGTACCTCAGAATATGCTTTGCAGCAATCAAGTGAACATTTCTTATATCTATAAAGAATTGGCTCAAGGTGTTCACAGCAAAGCAAATGTCTGGTCTCGTGTTCATCAGGTACATCAAGGACCCAATCATCTGAAGATACATCGTAGCACCAACCGTCTCTGATGAAGCATCACTCAATAGTTTCAAGTTTGATTCCATATGTGTGGCCATAGCCTTGCAATCCATCATCCCAAACCTCTTCAGGATCTCTACTGCATACTTCCCTTGTCCAAGGAAGATTCCATATGCACTCTGCCACACCTCCATACCTAGAAAATAATGCATAATACCCAAGTCCTTCATTTCAAACTTGGCAGCAATCTTTCTCTTCGTATCAGCAATCAACCCATCCATACCTATCACAAATAGATCATCTACATACAGTAGAAGCATCAGTGGGTTTCCATCTTCAACCTTGTAGTAAAGGTTGGAATCTACTTTACTTTTGGTAAAGCCCAAACTGGATAGAAAGCTGTCAATTCTTCCGTACCAAGTCTTGGGTACCTGTTTCAAACTGTACATGGCTTTCTTCAATCTGCATACATGGGACTCTCTGTCATGTGTCTCAAAACAGAGTAGTTTTTCTACATACACTTCCTATTCCACTACACCATTCAAGAAGGCAGTCTTGACATCCATCTGGTGTATCTTCCATTTCATTACTGCAGCTAGAGCATGTACTGATCTGATGGAAGTGTATCTGGTTACAGGTGCAAATGTTTCTTCATAGTCTATTCCTTCTTTCTGAGAGAAACCNTTCCATTTCATTACTGCAGCTAGAGCATGTACTGATCTGATGGAAGTGTATCTGGTTACAGGTGCAAATGTTTCTTCATAGTCTATTCCTTCTTTCTGAGAGAACCCCCGAGCCACAAATCTTGCCTTATATTTTTCAATGCTACCATTTGTAGCATGCTTGATCTTGTAGATCCATTTGGAAGTTACAACTGACTTCCCTTCTAGTCTTGGGACAACATTCCAAACATCATTCTTCATGATTGATTGGTACTGTTCGATCATAACATCCTTCCATTCTTTTCATTCTACCACTTATTCATAACTGGAAGGTTATTTATCAATGAAATCACATAGTAATGCTACATACCCGGAGCAAGATCTAGTCCTCTTTCTTTCTCTGTGATTCTCTTTTGGAGCCCCATACCTTTCCGCACCTTGGATAATTTCACGTACCCAAGAAGGTTTCCTCTTCTGAGGCTTCTTCTCCAGAGGTGGATCTATAGGTATTTTTGGTTCTTAATATTCTTGAACTTCTTCTTGAGTTTCTTCATTCATGGTTGTATCATGAATTTTGGGTGCTTCTGCTTCTTCAGGTTCTTCAACAGGTCTCTTTCTAGATTTGTTGTATGATGTGTCTTCATCAAATGTCACATCTCTGCTAATTTCAATCTTATTTTATCCTAGGAAATAGATTCTGTAAGCCTTCGAGCTTTCAGAGTATCCCACAAATATACCCTTCTTTCCTGAAGGATCTAATCTTTTTCTCTTCTCTTTTAGAATGTGTATGTACACAGGACAACTGAATATTCTGAGATGGCTGACTTCTGGTTTCTTACCGGAGAAGACTTCTTTAGGAGTCTTGTTCTCGAGTACTCTGTGTGGAGTATGGTTTTTTACATACACCGCTGTTCTGGCAGCTTCAGCCCAAAGATGCATAGGAAGATCTTGATCATGAAGCATAGCTCTTGCAGCTTCCATGATAGTTTCATTCTTCTGTTCCATAATCCCATTCTGTTGTGGATTATAAGGAGTGGACAACTCCCTCTTAATCCATGATTCTTAATATAGCTCTTTGAATTCATTCGAAGTGAATTCTCCGCCATTATCTGATCGAAAGGTATTGATCTTCTTTTCAGTGTGATTCTTGATCAAGGCTTTGAATTCCTTGAACTCGCTGAATACTTCGTCTTTGTTCTTCATGAAGTAAACCCATGTCTTCCTAGAAAAATCATTAATAAAAGAAACATAATATGCATACCTGCTTAGTGATCTTGATGACATAGGACCGCATACATCGGAGTGGATGATTTCCAAGATTCCTTTTGCTTTGATTTCGCTACTTGGAAATGTCTTCTTTGTGTTCTTCCCTTTCGCACATCCTTTGCAGACACCGTCATGTTTTGCTTGTATTTCTGAAAGATCTTCAACAACTTTGCTTGCAAGAGGTAGTGCTCTGTAATGCACATGTGCAAGCCTTCTATGCCAAATTTCACTTGGCTCTACTGTGTCATGGACCAAGGTTTGTTCTGGATGGCCCTTCAATTTGTACAAACCTCCTTCTTGTTCTCCAATCACCACCGCATCATCGATAGTCTTTCCTCTTGGCCACATGATGACTTGACCATCTATGAATGCAACCCTCATTCCTTTTGCATCCAATGCTGATATGGAGAGAAGGTTCTTCTTGAGTCCTGGCACAAAAAATACTTCCTTCATTGTTATAGACTTTCCAGAGTCTATCTTATAGGAAGATTCCCCACTACCCTTTATTGGATATTGGTAGTCATCTCCTAGCTTCACCTTGTGAGGTGATTCATGTTCTGAAAGTTTCACAAAGGATTCCTTGAATCCAGCCATATGTTTGGAGGCCCCACTATCAATAAGCCAATCATTACTTCCATGAGTAATGTTTCCCGTGAGAGCGGAGATCAAAACATATTCATCCTCGCTTGAAGAATCTTTACTTTCATATCTAGTTCTCTTCGATGAAGGTTCATCATCCTCTACAGCATGAGCATGATGTCTTCTCTTGCTTCCCTTCTTCTTGTGAGAGATAATTTTGTTCTTAGGACAATCTCTAGCAAATTGTCCTTTTTCATCACATGTATAGCAAATGAACTTAGACCTGTCTCTAGGATTTCTAGAGTTATTTCTGTGATGAGAGTACTTACTTCTATGATGGATGGATCTGGGTTTCTTGGATTGTACTATGAGAGCTTGATCTTCACTTCCCATCTTCTCTTCTCGAGTTGCTATCCGAGCTTCTTCTTGAGAACATTCTTCCCAAAGTTTGCTGAACTTGACTAACTTCTTTCTAGCACAGATCCCTTGAATGGAAAGAGTCCCATGTCCTAGGGAGACCATTCAAGGTGGTCATCACAATTTCTGCATTCTCCACTTCTTCATCTACTACTTCTAATTGTTCCTTGATCTGAGAAACCCTTGTGAAGTAAGCCTGGATGGTCTCTGCATTCTGAATCTTCACATTCTTCAGTTGATTCCTCAGAGTCATCTTCCGGTTTATGTTCTTCCCTTCAAACAATTTGGTTAGGGAATCAAACATAGCTTTAGGTGTTTTGAGGGAGGACACCTGTGGGATAAGGTGATCCTTGATAGAATCAACAATGATCCTCTTTGCCATAACCAACTTCTTATTATGTAAGGCCTTAGCCTCATCTCCCTCTAGAACTGGAACCTCCTCATGGATGTAGGAGTCCAACTCATTTTCTTCCAGGACCAGGGAGATCCTATACTTCCAGGCTTGAAAGTTATCAACTCCCTCAAGCTTTTCATCAAGCTTGGTATGATGAGACATCTTAACTAAGAACCTCAAATGGAAATACAAAATATTTAGATATTACCAGGTCAAGATTTCAGATCTGGATTTGGAGCTGAAATCCTGCAGTGCTAAATTAGGAGCAAATTAGGGTTTTGATTTTTCAGAGTTCTATCCACCCAAATGCCTTGAAATTTATCCCTAACTTCAATTTTGGGGAGGAGATCAATCCAAGACTGGGCTCACTGAAAAAATCCTCTTCTATTAAAAGCCCTAATTTTGGCCACAGTGTTGGGTCCAAAACTGAAAAACCTCAGAATTGGATTTTGCTTCAACAGAAAGATGCGCCCTAAGGAGGAGAGTTATTCCACCTTACTTTCGTTGAAAATCTATGGAGGAAGATCCACAAACTAGGAAACCCTAGTTCCCGCAGCTACATAGTGTCTTCTTCTCAGGTTAGCTCTGATACCATGTTAGTTTTCAACATTAAGCTAGCATTATTAGGATCTTTAACTGAGAGAATAACAAGCACAACAATCAAACACAAGAGACAATGAACACAGTGTTTTTCCTCGAGGAAACCATAAATGGAGAAAACCCCACAACTTCCTCAGAGATAGAATCGACACCAAAATAGAAAATCCCAATACAGTAAGTGATCTCCTGATAGCAATAACCTTCTTCTTATCTAGCCCCAGTGTCTTCTCCTTCCTCAACTATGCACTACACTTGAGTGTGTATGAGTTGTGTGCTAAATAGAGAGTCCAATTCTCTATTTATACTAATCTTGGCATGACTAAAACCCTACTAGGTCTGATCTCTACTAGGAGAGTCTAATAACCCTAGTGCCCTGGAACTGTGGGGACTTTAACCCTTAGACAATCGGAGGGTTACCCACAATGACTTGACATGACTTGTTTACATTATTGATCCTCCCGATCGGAACATCGAGGCATGACAACATGACTCAATTACATAATAGATACATCCCGGAATAAACATCGGGTTACAATACATAAGATACATAGATGAATACATTCCGAAGTTACAAATACATCAACACTAACTTGCCGATATATAGTGCTTCCACCCACCTAATGCTTAGTGTTCAAAATTGTCGATAGGGTCTTCTCACTGCTTTCATGGGCGACAGAGGTTTTTGTTTTTGGTCAAGTTAGGGATTTCGCGATGAGAACACCGTACAAAGACTCACTTTTGATGATTAGTTTTATTGATAGTGTGGTTTACATTTTGTTGAAAAGCTAGATGATCTTGAATGCAGTCCGGATTAATGATGAGTTTTTTGTTTTAACTACAGACGGACTTAGAGGATTTTTTAGACCCAGTTTGATGATTGCTGCTGCAAAGAAGACATATATAAAAGTCAAAGCAGAAGGGAGTTGACTGAGGAAAGGAAAAGTAAGAAGCAGAGATGTTGCTAAAAAAAAGAAAAAAAAGAAAGTGAAGGTCTGAGATCAATAGGATCTCAAAAAGACCAATAGATTACTGAACAGAATCGATAGCAGTAGAGGCCCAGGCTTGGGAAAAGTTCATTAGTTACCAAGATGGTCCCTTTTTATAAAGTGCTCTTAAATATTAATCTGAAATGCAACGTATTGTATAAATCATGAGCACTCACTAAAAGACAAAATTGTGGGATTAAACGGTTGGGAGAGCCCAAAGGTCACCAGGGGGGCAACCCAAAAGTTTTGTTATATTGTATAAATATAGGAAAGTTAGATGTCGATAAGGATTTTTTCCCATATATATTTGTGAGAGGAACCTGCAGCAAACAAGTAATCAAAACACACGATATAGCAGCAGAACTCAGAATCACTTTTATATTAATCGCAAAGCCACTTCGAGGGGGCAACCTCCTTTGAGCAAGCTCAATACAAAATAACTTCACGGTGCCTTCCTTGGCCTCAACACACACTTATATATTAAAAATATGCGCCAATACCATGGGTCAAAACCATGGGCCAATATAAACTATGGGCGCCAATACTATGGGTTAAAACCATGGGCCAATATAAACTATGGATCAACAAATACTACAGGCGGCTTACAAAGCATATGCGCCTCACAACAATAACACAAACTATGGATCAACAATTACTATGGGACGACTTACAAAGCATATGCGTCCAACAACAATATACTAACATAGTAAAGAGAGGGATTGACATGGGTTCCTAACATCCCCTCCCCCTTAGAAAAAGCTTTGTCCTCAAAGCTTTAGATGTGGAAATTGTCGCTGTATCTGGAGGAGTGGTTCCCACGTAGCATCCTTGGGCTGCATTCCGTGCCATTGAATTAAGACCTCTGTGATAGAGAGAGAGTGAAGCTGACGAGTGCGCTTATTGAGGACAGCCTCCGGCTCCAAAAAGATGGATCCTGCATTATCCAGTTCTCATAAAATAGTTTGGCCTTTGATGTTGGTGCCAAGAACTTTCTTCAGACAAGAGACATGAAATACTGGATGAATGCGGGAAGAAGGCGGAAGTTCCAATTTAGAAGCAACAGACCCAATCTTCTGAAGAATCCTATATGGCCCATAGAACTTTGGAGCGAGCTGATGATGCCCTTTGAGTTTTAGTGAGGATTGCTTGTAAGGCTGGAGACGAAGAAAAACCATATCACCGGCTTCAAAAGTGTGCTTAGAATGGTGCTGATCAGCTTGTTGCTTCATGCAATTTCCTGCCATGTGAAGGTTTTCGCGCAAAATGCGAAGGACCGCGTCAACTGCCTGAACTGGAGAACTGCTGGGGGTGTAAGGAAGAAGAACTGGTGGTGCTGGAATAGAAACTGCGTCATATGGAGTCGTTTTAGAGGTAGTGCGGTAAGAGGTATTGTACCACCATTCAGCGAGAGGGAGTCACTTTGCCCACTGATGTTGTTGCTCAGAGGAGAAGCAACGAAGATAAGGTTCCAAGCATTTATTGATAATTTCAGTCTGACCATCCGTTTGGGGGTGATAACCTAAATGCATCTTCAGTTTGGGGCTAGTGTGGTGAAAAAGTTATGTCCAAAAATGACTGGTGAAAGTCGCATCACGATCCGAGACAATGGAAGAAGGCATTCCATGAAGACGAAAGATCTGGTCCAGGAAAATTTGAGCAACGGAAGAGGCTGTATAGGGATGGATGAGAGCACAAAAATGACTATATTTGGAGAGGCAATGAGCCACAACCAAAATCACAGTGTTCCCTCCAGATTTAAGGAGCCCATCAATGAAATCCATAGAAATATCTGTCCATATCTGGGGAGGTATGGGCAAGGGCTCGAGCAATCCCGGAAGGGGTGTTGTTTCACCCTTATTGCGCTGGCACGTATCACATTCAACCACCATCTGTGGAATTGTCCTTTTCATGCCCTGCCAAAAGAAGTTGCACCATGCCCATTCATACGTTTTGAGAAAACCAGAGTGCTTCGCTGACGGAGAAGCATGGAGTTCATAGAAGATAGCTTGTTGAAGAGCTGTGTTCTGGGGAAGCACCAAACGACCCTTGTATCGCAGTGAAGCACCATCCCAAGAGTAATGTGAAACAGCAGCAGGGTTGTTGTCCAAGCGTTGGATGATGTGAGATAATGAAGAGGTATTGACATAACCCTGCTGAACCGATTGCAACCAATTTGGAACAAGCATAGAAATAGCGGAAAGAGAACCTTGGTCATCAAATGTACGAGAAAGGGTATCCGCCACAAGATTGTCCGTACCCTTCTTATAAGTGATCTCATAGTCATAACCCATGAGTTTTCTAACCCATTTCTGTTGTGCTGGGGAGGATACACGCTGTTCTAGGAAATATTTCAGACTCTGGTGATCAGTCTAGATGCAGAAATGATTCCCTGAGAGGTAAGGTCGCCACTTGTGTACTGCATGCAAAATGGCCATCATTTCCTTCTCATATGTAGAGGCAGCTAAATTCTTACCGAAAAGGGCTTTGCGGGTGAACGAAATGGGGTGTTCATCTTGAAGGAGAACAGCACCAAGTCCATTGCCGCAAGCATCACTCTCAATAGTGAAGGGCTTGGAAAAATCGGGCATAGCTAGAACGGGTGTAGTACACATAGCTTGTTTCAGCTTGTCAAATGCACGCTCAGTAACAGGTGTCCATGTAAAAGCATCATTTTTCAACAGCACAGTTAATGGAGCTGCAAGATTCCCATAATCCTTGACAAACTTGCGGTAGTAGCCAGTCAACCCCAAAAAACCACGAAGGCTCTTGAGTGTCTTAGGAGGTGGCCAATTGTTCATGGCAGCGATTTTGGAAGGATCCACACGAACCCCTTGTGCTAAGAGAATGTGCTCGAGATACTCAACTTCCTTTTGGCCAAAAACACATTTAGACTTTTTGGCATGGATATGATGATCAGAGAAAAGTTGCATTACAAGAGCCAGAGGCTGGAGATGTTCAGCCCATGTTTAACTATAGATGAGGATATCATCAAAAAATACCAGAATGAATTTCCACAAATAGGGCCTGATGTTGGGAGGAATGCTACCAGGGAGGAGCTAAATATGATGGTCCTCTGGTCGTGAAGGTGGAAGTCCCACTGATTCAACAAAAACACCGGTATAGCGATCCATAATTTGTTGGAGATCCAAAGGAGTAGTGGGGGCCACTGATGGTTGCATTTGAAGGGAATGGAGCTGAGCAATGACACCATGGGAACTCTTCTTAAGGAGTTTTTCCATGCGATGTGAACTGATGATGCTGAGAGACCCTGGTTGTAAGCCTTTTAATGTGTGCTTGTGTCCATTGGGGGAGAACTGCATCCAAAGTTCAGCAAAATCCCATAATATGGGGCCAAGTGTGCGCAGCCATTGAGTGCCCAAAACCACATCACATCCACCTAAGGTCAAGGAAAACATGTCAGAGTGGAGGTTATAATCTCCCATAGAGATACGCACATTACAACACTTCCCTTTGCAAGGTAAGGTTCCCCCATTGGAAATCATGACTTCAAAGTTGGAGCAAGGATGGGTAAAACAATCAGCTTGTTTGGCGATCCGAGGGTCAATGAAATTATGAGTGCTGCCAGAATCAATGAGTATTGTAAGAGGAAGGTTCTTGAAGTAACCGCGTACCCGCATTGTTTGGGGGGCAGTGACTCCAGCTAAAGCATGGAGGGATATCTCGGGTTGGTCGTCCTAAGATGGAGGGTCAGTAGGCGGCTCCTGAGTGTCAACCGAAGCATCCATTACATCGGCAACTTCTTCACCAATTTCAGAGGCAGGTGGAGAATCCACATCCAAGAGATAGATCTTTTGTTGAACACATCGATGTCCCCGACTGAATTTCTCATCACAATTATAACAAAGCCCTTTTTCTCTGCGTGCCTGCATCTCTGTTTCAGACAAATTCTTGATTGGAGGTGAGCGAAGAGCGGGCGGAATGGGAGGTCGTTGAGAACCCATATTGCAGAAGGGAACAAAAGAGGATTTGGAGCGCTGTTGGGCTGCCATCTTGTCTTCTGCCAACTTAGCCAACCCCAGGGCTTCCATCATTGTGTTGGGACTGAACATTTTGACCTTAGAGCGAATTGCATCCTTTAGACCACTGATAAAACAACTCCGGTAGAAGTCATCAGGTAATCCTTCAGTGTGATTAGCTAGTTTCTCAAATTCAGTTTGATACTCTTTCACAGTGCCAGTTTGGTGAAGTTTAGTGAGAGCTCCTGTGAAGTCATCAAAAGCACTTGGACCAAATCGGTGCAAAAGGAGCTGGCAAAAAGCAGACCATTTTGGCTCTTCATGAGCCTTGATGTACCCACGATACCATTGAAGAGCTTCCTGTTCCAAATGAAAGGAGGCAAGTGAAACTTGGTGGACATCAAAAGTATTATGAAGGCTGAAATACTGTTCTGCACGATAGATCCATCCAGTCGGATCAGTACCATTGAAGCGCGGAAAATCTAGCTTCAGACCGCGAAAATTGCTGGAAGAAGAGAACCCATTGGTTGATGAAGACTTGGACTGTCGTCTAGTGTTCATAGCTGAATGCTCAAGATGGAGACCGAGAAATTTTTCATCCAGTTCCTGGAGTTTGACTTGGATGGCTGCAAGTGCTTCCTCCATGATTTTTTCTCCTATGTGGGTGACAACCATAAGCAGGAGATTTTTCAGGAAGGGATCTGCAACGGCGCGGAAGTGATCGGCAACAGATGGATTTGCAATGGCACGTAATTGACCGGCAACAGTTCTGGATAGAGAAAATCTGCAATTGTGCAACTGAAAATAGATATGGACCCCAGGTATGTGCGGCTTCCTATCGGTTCAAGGGATTCAATCGGCCACCAATGCTGTCTAATGGCTTGCGTATTGGGGTAGTACCCCTCACTCCACGGCTCAGGTAAAACTGATAATCGCTTGGCCACAAACGACAGCTCTTGGTTTACCTCACGAGTGGGAACTAGTCAATTAGGTAGGGGTCGTTGCCCTTTTCGCTGGCAGGTCCTCTCAATGGGCCAGCTACTTCGGGGTTCCTGTGGTACTCCTCACAATGAGTTTTAGGGCTTAGGCCCAAGTACTTCCCATAGTTAAGCAGAGAGGGATTATTCCCAGATCCGAACCTGCAATAGAAAACAAATTTGGGCAGAAATTCCACCCAATGTTTCAAAACCGGATCTATATTGCTCAGAATCGCTATTATAGCATGTTTCCGGAAGTGGAACAAGCACTCTGCTTCTACCCATGAAATTAGAATAGAAATCTGGGTGCTCGGTCAGAATATTTTCTCACCATAATTTCCGCGGCCGTCACTGAAATTCTGAAAAATTGCGGATTTTAAATCCGCGATATCTCCACTTTTAGAACTCCAAATGAGATGATTTTTTTTTTTGAAACTGTGTATTTTTGAAAGGGGAATTTATATATGCAATCTGTTTCTTATAATTTTGTACAGAAAGTTTCAGAAATTAATCTGAAAGTCGCCGCCAAAAAAAAAAAATTCCCACTTGTGCCAAGGAAAGTGCTCTGATACCAGATGAGAGGAACCTGCAGCAAACAAGTAATCAAAACACGCAACATAGCAGCAGAACTCATAATCACTTTTATATTAATCGCAGGTCACTTCGAGGCGGCAACCTCCTTTGAGCAAGCTCAATACAAAATAACTTCACGGTGCCTTCCTTGGCCTCAACACACACTTATATATTAAAAATAGATGCCAATACCATGGGTCAAAACCATGGGCCAATATAAACTATGGGTTCCAATACTATGGGTCAAAACCATGGGCCAATATAAACTATGGATCAACAAATACTACAGGCGGCTTACAAAGCATATGTGCCTCACAACAATAACAAAAACTATGGATCAACAATTACTATGGGACGACTTACAAAGCATATGCGTCCAACAACAATATACTAACATAGTAAAGAGAGGGATTGACATGGGTTTCTAACAATTTGTGAGAGTATGTTGTAAGAAGAACTATTTCCTTTTGCAATAAAGAATTACAAGTTACATGTTGGAGAAAGCTTGGTAGAATGTTTCAAATGCTGTGCTATGGATTTGTTGAATGTGAACTATTTTGTTTTCAGCTTTGTGTCCATTAGCTATGAGATCCTTCTAACTCTTTGAACCTATGTTCTTGTTATGAATGCACTCTAGTTTATTCTATGAAATTTCCACTATGAGTAATGAAGGCTTTTCATAAACAATAAGCTATCTTGTTGTTCATATATCTATTAATGTTCATGTGTTTTGAAATAAGTAACAACTATCTGTGATTTTTCTTAATGCATGTGCAGAAATACATTACTCATTGATAAATCATAATCTTTCTCCCTAGGGATAGGTTAGATATTTAGTTTTAGTTTCTTGCTGTGTGTGATTTAGATGAGAGAGAGTTAAGACGAGAGGTAAGCACCTGTGCATCACATTGTGACCGCTCCTCATATTATCTATCAATCTGCATTCTTAGATAGGCACTTGCATATCATACTTAAATTAAAAAAAAACTAAAATATACATGGTGGACTGGGCGATAACCGGTAAAACCTTGTATTTTGTTACTTGACCTACGGTAGTCGGACCGTAAACTAGACAGATTCCCCATACCAAATAGTAACGGGCTAGTTGGGAACGTTTACTGGGGAGAATCCCTAGCTTTTGTTACTTGTGATTTTCTAGGCCGCAACACGGGGTTCTTTGCTACCTCACTAGGAGGACATCATCCCTCGTGGAGCTAGCTGTTAGCACTCTATTTGCAACAATCAAGTTATGGGCTGGGAAGAATTCATAAGGGTCATGTTCAATGAAAAATTTTGCGTATACCCTTCAAGTTATCCAATGGATAGTTTTCGTCAGTTGGGACCGTAAGATGAAGAAGAGGGCTTTATCTATGGTGGTAGATCCTTCCAAAGGTCAAGGCATTGCAGTAGCGAAGATGAGATAAATAGGCGTCATAGATCAACGATCCAGAAGCACAATGAAGAAGATCGACGATGGAGTATGGTTCCATAGGCCAAAATATGCGAGGAAATACCTAAGTTGGGTATTCCTGAAGCCTGTTAAATGGGGAAAGAAATGAAAGACCAAGATCCAGGTGAAGCCTGATCGATGGCCTGAGATGGTTTCACTGGGAAAACATCCTCGGTAGAAGGAACTTTCCCAAATCATGAAACAGGATAAAAGGAAGAAATATATGATGGCGAAGATGAGGGCAGGAGCAGATCTATAGCCCTAGCTGATTTCGTGATCCAAAATTGTGTGGATAAAGTCACGATTCCAAATCGCAAAAAGTGGTATTGGTTGCAAAGATCAATGGTCATGACAAAGGCGGGGGTATATCTACGGTCGTGGTTCATTTCACGATTTGAACTAGAGCGGACAAGGTTAGGGTCTCAATTCATGAAAAGTAGTGGGGTTCACTCCGATCAACAGTTGCATGGAGAGGTCGATCTCGATCAACAGATAAGAAACATACCACGGTCTAAAGCTTCTCGTTGGATCCAGGAAAGAGGAATTGGTGGCAAAAGTTAAAGAAATGTGGACGATGGATGTGGAAGACCCCCAAATCGGAGGGCTGAAAAGGCCTCAGGGCTATAAGTATCACATCCAGCATAGATCTAACAGTAGAAGAGATGTTCCCATGCATGATCTGCCTCATGGTAGATTAACGGATTCCCTGATGCCATTTGCGATAGGCCTAAGGCGAAGATCACGTCCAATGTCACCAACTTTCTCAGCTCCACAGGTATGGCACCGGGATCACGTAGAAAAAATAGTAGTGAAACAGGAAGTTCAGGTTTTTGAAGTGACAAATATGGCCTCTATAGGAAGTAAAGAGATGTCGCGAACTAGATCTATTCAGCACCACCATCACTGTAAGCGAAAGGGAAAAGAAAAGTCAAATCCAAATGCTTTAAACCAGTTGGGAAGCCATGTAGGAAAGTGCTTAAAGTCCTATCCATGTCAGATAAGATAATTGAACATTAGTGGTGAAGATCCTCGCCCCAATGTCACACATGCTATTGTCACAATGACTGGCATTCAAGTGTCACTAACCATCTCCAGGTCAATTTGGCTTTCCCTATATAATGCCACCTTCCAATGCAGTTGAAGTATGGAAATGGGCAGACGATGAGAGATAAACTAGAAAGGTCGAATTACGAGAAGTGTTTCACTCTTTCGCAAATATCCATGGCTATGTGGTTTGAGAAGCTAGTTCGACAGGGGGTACTGATGGTTGGAAAACATAAAATTACATTTCTTCATCGTCCTGGTTATCTATACCAGGAAAGTGCCAACCACTGGGGCACAGATGTTAGATAACTAGGGAGATTCACCTATTTCCGCACAACCCTACCTTCAGATGGGTTGTGCATGGGTTTTTACATCCTAGGGACGTCCCTCCAACATATCCAATTGCAGTCACAGCTCCAAAGTCCCAACACACAATGGTGGTTGAGCTGTTGGAGAAAATGCTCAGTCTGGGACAATAGAGGTCCGGACCCTTCATCATCACCCCTATAATCTCCACTTAACAACTTTACCAAGGGAGAGGAGGAGGTCAAACCCACACCCAAATGCACGGCCTATGAGAGAAACTTCCTCATTAGAGGAAGAGAGATGTACAAGAATGATAAGCCATTCCTAAGGCTTATCATCATCAAATGCATGGCCACCCTTTTTCCATTTCCCTCCTATAACAATGTTACCAGACGAGTGAGGGGCTGGAAAATGGCTGAATAGCGGAGCGTGGGGTTTCTTGTCAGCCTTTGAGTGCCACGGTTCGAAGAAGGAATGCCAATAAAAGGAAGCATAAAGGCACATCAAAGAGAAGTCTGAGTCAGTAACAGATTACCAGCAAGCGATATAAAGATCATTTTCATAACTACCTGAATGAAGAAAATTCTACTTTGTCATTCCAAATTACCATGTGCAGCAGCCCCATAATGTTTTTTCATATTTGTAAATCATGGAAACAGTACCACATTCTAGAACTATTAGTGTTTGATTGTGACTGAAAACAGTTTTTAGGTTTTGTTTCGGAGAATAGTCTCAGTGCTGAAATAGTATAAATATACTCTCGATAGAGGGAGATAGGGTTTGGTTGGAAAAATTTCAAGGGATGAGGCTCTCCATTGTAATTAGTCTCTTGTTTTTGTGTTATGAATAAATTTTTAGAGGAAGGATTGTCTTTCAAGGCAGAGATTCCTTTGTCGTCATTTCTTTCAATATGTAATTTCCTTACGTGAAATGTTCATCCTATTTTCATTCCAGTTTGTTTATTTCTTTCATGTCTAAAATAAGTGTGTAACAGTTTGGAATTCATACATGTTATTCTCCATCTATTGTTTCAGATATTCATTTAATATTTCTTCTAAAGTCACACGGAATTTACTTTGTAGATGCTCTGCATGATGGATTGTTCCCTCTCATCTACTAATCACCTGCTAAATATCTCTTGATTGCAATATCGACAGCTATCTTGTCTCTGTTTGTAAATTTACGCCATTATTTACCACTTGAAATATGTTCCCTATGCGTACCTTCGACTCCATTGTCCAATGGTTCCTTTCTCTGATAGTCCCACCTACATCTTACATCAACGCACCCAGACTATTCAAGAGTCTATCCTACTGACCGTTCTTGATCGAATATCTTACGTGAAGTAAATATGGAGAGTAAGAAAGAGATCCCTCTCTGACTATTTCGGGCCAGAGCCGTATTATAAAGTGGTTCTGTTGTTTCCCGAGAGAGAACCCTTTTCCGCCGACCTATGGGCTCAATCC
>LPNX010485145.1:405038-594354 GCA_001517045.1 Pseudotsuga menziesii | reverse complement strand
ATAGAGAGAGAGAGAGAGAGAGAGAGAGAGAGAGAGATCATTTACCATTATTTCTTGATTATATGCTCTCATTCAACATTTACCATTGCACTGTTCACATTTCACAGTTGTAGTTTCAACTGGCTGATTGTATTTTATGGTTGCAGCTCACAGGTTGGAGCTGGTAGTTCACATCTCATGGGTGCAACTCACAAGTTGAAGCTCACAGATCACATTTCACAGGTTTAGCTCACTGGTTGAAGCTCGTGGTTCACAATTCATGGTTGGAGCTCAAGGGTTGGATCTCACAGTTCGCATTTCATGGTTGGAGCTCAATGGTTTGAGATCACGGTTCACATTTCATAGTTGCAGCTCACTGGTTGGAGCTAATGGTTCACGTTTCATGAGTGTATCTCATTGGTTGTAGTTCACAGTTCACATTTCACGGTTGAATCTCAGGGATTGGAGCTCAGTGTTCATGGTTCTCATGGATAAACATGTAAGAATTGGGATCCCTAATTTCTTTGAATTTACGGTGAAATCCCTATTTTTTTTTGAATTTATGGTGAAAGCCCTAGTTTTTTTGGATCTATGGTGGAAGCCCTAGTTTTTTGGAAAATCGCCATCATCCAATTTATAAATGGGTGTATCTCCTACTGGTTCATGACCTTCTGAGATTAAACAGTGAGTTGTTTGTCTTTCTCTACTATGTTGTGACTGTTGGTAACCCTCTATAGGTTGAATGTAACTATGTTGGCCTCTTCCTAGCAGGCTGTGATTGTCATTTTCCTGGTCATGACTGTTTTGGAGCCACTATGGGCTGGTCATGACTATTGGTAACCCTATATAGGCTGAACATAACTGTGTTGGCCTCTTCTTAGTAGGTCACGACTTCCATTTTCTTGGTCGTTATTGTTTTGGAGCCACTGTGGGCTGGTTGCAATTGTTGTTCCAGGTTGTGTCTTTTTTTTTCTCTACTAAGAATAGGTCGTGACCTACTAGCAACTTTATAAGTCTAAATTATGACTATTGATAACCTCTCTTGCTGGGCCATGACTATGGTGTCTATTATCTATTGAGTTGTGATCTTGTGTACTCGTGTAACCATTATGGAAGATCCAATGTTGGAGCTAGGACTTAGTATTGTTGTTAGAGTAAGGCCTTGACCTATTACTACTGTAACCCTTGTTGTTTTCCAATATTTAAACCTTAATATGTATGTATTCCATAGACCTAGGCTATGAATTGTTGGGTGCCTCAGAATCAGGTTGTGAATCTAGTTTTAAGTGGGACAAGACCCCTCACTGTTACTAGGATTTCTCATCAGTCCTGTATGCGTATTCATCATCTTTAAGTGAAATTAAGATAGGGTACAACATAAACAATAGTAAAATTACAATGAAACTAATTCACAATAATTAAATAACAATTGTTAAATAGGTCTAGTTTGAATCTGCCTTATACTCAGACACATTGTGCTAGCTCTTGTCACTGTAATGACAAGTTGTCATAAGTCATACTTTAAGAGAGAGAATGTTAAAGTTCTATGGGATTAGGTTAGAATTGCTAAATAGGTCTAGTTTGGATCTGCCTTATACTCATACATATTGTGCTATCTCTTGTCATTGTAAGGACAAGTTGTCACAAGTCATACTTTGAGAGAGATAAGGTTAAAGTGCTATGGGATTAGTCTATATACATACAATAACAAACCTCATTCACCAAGTGAGAATATCTCATTAGGATAGAAACAATTATACTTGGCCAAAACAACAAATAGGCACCCTAAAAGTCACATCTCCCTCCAACAGACTTAACACCACTATTGACCTATCATCTAGGGTTTGACATAGTCATATTTCATCTAAGATAGGGAACCATAGTCCTGTTACATCATTCATAGTTTAGCAGAGAAAGGGACATGATAGTCAAATTGACACAGTCACAGTCCAACAGAAAAGTGACATGTAGTCAGAGTCCAATAGAGTAGTGGCACATAGTCATGGTCCTCTTCATAAGGTCACGGCCCTAGCTTTTATGAGTTTACCAGATACTTACCATAATCATTCAAGGACCGAATTGGGGGAGATGAATTTGGGGATTTTAAATATACTCTCATTTTTTAGGTTGAGTTTAAAGATTGATCCTCATGGATTTTCAAATATTATTGTGTTCTTATATCTAATGGAATACATGAAGTGAAAATATTTCTTTTTAATGGAATGGTACAACTCACATAGGTTTCAAAACATTTCTTATACTATCTCCCATTACATAGATTTATTCAGTACTAGACTTTATTTGCAATTATGTAGATTTTGTTGGAAATGATTTGGGTTGGATTACTATCCTTAGAGAAAGAGTACATCCAAGTCATGGTCTTTAAAAAATATAAAGATGAAAGGGTCATGGTGCAATACTAATTCCTTCACAAACATCAGGACACACTTTTCGTGCCACTTTGTAGGTTGGGTGTTTTCACCTTTCAACAAATTTAGAATATGTTAACATTATAGAAAGAAGTTGATTAGGACTCACCTTTGATGATTAATACATATATTTTAGTGGCATGGAATTTCTATGTCATAACATTTCATTTGTTGTCATTAAGCAATTGTAGACACACTTATTAGTTGAATTATATGTTTCAAAACCATTTAGTTTCCATATTATTATGTTACTACCATGTTATGTGATATTTATCTTGACAAACAAAACAAGGGATAGTTATTTTGTAGGTCATCTTGTTTTTTTATAACATTCACAAAACTTCACATTATGTTATTTACTTTAATTCTTGAAGAGTTCTTTTTTCTTTAATTGATGATATTTTTTGGGTTCTTTCCATATATTTTGCTTCCATTCCCACCACTTGTTACGTGTGCATACAATTGAATGTATTTGAGATTTTATTTGGCTTATATAATCATAAGAGATTATTGACATCATTATTGTAGTTGTAAGGCTTGCAATATTAATAAGGAACACAATTTGAGATATGTAATTGTAGTAGTAATAACACTTAAAACTTTATCGTATGACAAAGATATGGTCACCATTTTAAGGAATTGTGCACACACTCATGAATTTCTCAATTTATCAATTGATAAATATTTATATTTATAGTATAAAATAACTCTCATAAAATTTAATGACGATCCTATTGTCCTCAATTGTCAACCCATAGTTAGACCAACTAGGCATCACATTTGAGCCATTAGTAACTACATTTTATATTTTCATGTCTGTTAATTCATTGGATAAGTATGCATGTGCCTATAAAATACATTTTGAATTACAATCACACATAACCACTAAATTATTTACTAGTAAAGTAGAAATGGGATCCATATTTTGTAACAACTTTTTCATCACATGACTTGCACTCATATATCATAATTTATACGTTGCCTAATATTGTCACATGTTTTTCATTAATTTTCTAATAGTCACCAAAATATGATTTTATTTTATTTTATAATAAAGGAAAAGGGTTAAGGAGCTTGTGCTTACTCACCACTTGAAATTTTGACACCATACTATCAGTCACCTCCATTGCTTTCAATTTTTCACCTAATTCCATCTACCTAGAGAAAATATAAATATAGTTTAGGAGAGAGGAAAGGATTCTAGTTGTGGATAAGCCAATATTTTAATGATATTTTATAAGCTTTACTTTTCTTTGAAGAAGGGTATTGGTGGATTGGATGAGTGGGTATGGAGTAAGTGATGGTGGAGCTATTGTGCACAATTTTAGTGGTGTTTCTTCTTCTCCTCATTGTGAGAAGTTTAACTCTTTAGAGGTAAAATATCTTGTTGTTGTCATTAATTTTTTCGTTTTTACGTCTTTAATTCTCCTACCTTTCTTAGACATAGGAATGACCTCAAATTATTGATTTGGTATCTCTTATGTAGTACTAATAACCATCCCTATTGTACCAATCCTGGAAATGGTGACAATATCTCACTTATAGGAAATTTTTTCCCAATACAAGGCTTACATGATTGTTAAGGGAACTACATATGTTGCATGATATATACATGAAATTAAGGTGAGCTATGGTTACTAAGTAAGTGGGTTAGGATATTTTATGTTAGTGGATTGGTGTGTTGGGTTGCTTAATCCATACACCTAAACCACACATGACACATAAGGCATGGCACTATAACTATAAACAATGCCAATACTAGATCGAGGGAGGATGTTAACACCTCAAATAGGGTCTTGTTCCACATCTAAAATATTAACCCCAATTCAATAATCATTTCATGTATCCACCAATGGAACTATTATTTTAGTGAATAGTGGTGGTAAGAAATTTGTTTGTTGGGTCCTCCATAAATTTGGCCATGGATCATTTGTAGTGTAATAATGCTTTCAGTTTACTACCATATCCCCTTAATAACACATTGGAGGTAATTTTATTCATTCCCATAAGAGCAGGAAATTATAAACCTTGTGGCATTTTAGGTAGGTAATGAGGGTCTGTTACAAATCCCTTTCAATACATTAGATCCCCACACATGACACATGAGCCACAAAGATAAATGATATGGCCTAATACCATGTTTTTTTTCATATCCCATAGCATAGACCATATCATCCATCATCGATGTACCAAATATTTAAATTTTCACCATACTCAACTTGTAGGAAACAAATTCCCTACTTAAGGCATGTGTGATGTCCCAGGGGACCATGAGTGGTCCATGAGAACCTTGAGGTTAATTTTATGTCTTAAGTCCCTAATAATTAGTGTTAAACCCAATAACCATCCCTCATTCACAATTCCTTAAAATGGTGACCATATCTCACTTATGCATCCTTCTATGATGAAATTGGGAGAAAAGAAACATGAGTGTAGTTTTAATGTCTCTCATGGGAATCATTTTTTGTATCCACATCTACATAAAAACAAATGTAGATGTATATGAAACAAACATACGGAAAATTTGATCTAAATTAGAAAAAATAAATCCTATCATAAGATGTATAAGGTTGTAGAACAATATACCATTAGTGGATGAAAGGCTTCGATTCTTTCTCATTAAGGGGAAACTCCAATGCTTATCCCTTAGAGTTTGCAGTGATATAATCCATGATTGAGGGTCCCAACCTAATATTATCAAAGTTTTCCTTGATTTCCAAGGTATTCATGTCTTTGATATCACATTTATTCCAGATCTATTTCCTTGAAGAGGGGGATATAATCCACATTGAATTCGAGGGATATAACTATGGGTCTATGTATATGTAAAAAAAATTATTCGGGAAATTACACTCCTCTCAAAAATATCCATTGAAAGTATACATCATTAGATTTGACTTATATGTATGATAGAAATTTGATAAAGATTCCATTATTAATCTTTAATATATTTTTGTCAAACCAGAATTGACATATGTTGCACCATGATATGATATCACAATTTGTGAGTGGGGGCTTGAAAAATATCACATATAATATTTTCTAAGAATCTCCATAGTGATATCTCAAATAGATCAATAATTGAGTAGAGACTTTCCAGCTTGGATTGTAAATAATTTATAAGAAATAATTTAAATTATTATTTTTCTTTGTGCTTATATGCCATCTAAGAATTAAAATTATTATTATAGTTTTATCCCACTTACTCGCATACTACTCAAATTTTACTGGGAATAAGATATTGGTTGCTAAAAATTGAGGCATGTTGCATTTGGTTACAATAAATTCTCCTTCTAAGGGAAACTATCTCATTGATAAAAAAACTCCAACGATTCTCCCTCAGAGTTTGTAGTGATATAATCCACGATAAAGGGTCCTAGCCTAGTGTTGTACAGGATTATACACCTAATAACCTAAGGTCTGGGGTTACCAACACTTTCAAATACTTGCAGACAATTGACTTCTAAAGTACAGAATAAGAAATAGGAATATTAAAAGGACTTACTTGTTAAACGAAGGTCGATCCTTGCTAATCTTCTTCCTCTTTGTTCCACTTCCAAAGTCTTCAAGATTGCTCCTCTTTCACCTGTCAAGAAACACTTTTCCAGATACAAGATGATTCATATATGTATAAGAAGGTTAGATAAATCACATATAATATGCATAAGCATAAACATTTATCAAACCAATACACATGAAACACATATGGAAGAAGTAATCTCTTTATTATCAATAATGGAAAGAGTTCAGATACAACCCAACACCTGAGACAAGGACTCCTCTGCAACCAAAGGATTCTGAGTTCCACTGCTCCAAAGAATTATGTATAAAATCCACCAACATAACTTTTCTCTCCAAGTGTAAGTAATCAACACCCTCCCCAAGGCCTGTATTTATATGGGTGAAATAAGGTAGTTCTCGAAGGTTGGGGAAGTTGTAGCAGTTAAAGGATTTAATTTAAATAAGTTAACTAATCTCTCATTAGCGCGTGTTTTGTATTTAAATGTGAAGAGACACATTCGCGGGTCTGTAGTAGAGCAACCCGCGAATGATTCGCAACTATGTATAAGTGCAACCCGCGAATACATGGATTCGGGACTTGCTACAAAGGAGACTCGCGAGTGATGCGCGATTTGTATAGAAGGATAGTTGCGAATACATCTCAACATATGCAAAAATGGCAAAATGACTAGCTGGATGGAGGAAGCATGCATTTCATGACAAGCCAATATATAGTGTTTTGGGCAAACCTCTATCCATAAGTGTCCTTTTGTGTGCCAACATGAGGGATGTTGGCACTCGGACGGAGAGGTGCTATTCAGGTGTATAACAGATGCCCCCTAATGTGTGAGATCAGAGGGGAACGATGGCCGAAATACATTATAATATTTATCTTTGGAGAACTCAGAAATCCAATGGAGCAGAGAGAGTACCTGAAACAAAACATAGGAATGTCATATACAAAGTTATATCTGAGGATGCTATGTTCAATTTATTGGAACATTAGCTCCTTTACAATATTTGATTACATCATATGATACAGGAATAGAACCACGTATATTACAAAGGTGGATCGAAGCCACAATATACAATAATGATGAGTCTTCAAAGATCTGGAAGCTATGTAGATAGATCAAACATAATCTTGCGCAACTTAGTCCATATGTGAGAGAATAAGGTCTTCATAAAGGATCCCAAAGAACCAGTACAATCCAAGCCATGTGAATAAGGGTAAGCTAAAGTCGAACATGGAAAGGATTCAACAGTTTGTCAACAAATAGGTAATAATTGACAACTGAAGCAAAGGAGTTCACCAATGATGAAAGTGAATCCAGAGGTACGATCGTCAAAACTCTAGGTCTTCGTCATTAGGAAGTACTGAAATGGAACCATGCTGTGATAAGGAAGGCAACAGATCCTCCAACGGATCACAAGAGTGACTAGGAACTGGGCAAAAGAAGGGAGACACAAATAGATAACAGATATAACAATGATGGGATCAGGTTATAGATCAGACATTGGGTAGAGTCCTTGAACAGTGAGCACAACACAGAGATGACCCAAGGCAGCGTACAATGGATAGAGAGAACAACTAGACTTATCTGTCATGTAGGAGACATGATCAGATTCCCCAGGATAATGGACAAGAGGAGGAGTAAGAAACTCAAAGTGATAGTTGAACACAAGTGTATACTGAAACATAGATATCGGAAAACAAAGAGTGCTATGTTCAAGGACGACATGCTGCCATTACTGAAAACAAGAGAAAACTTCTTCCTTACCTTCCCTGTTAAATTTTAACGAGTCCAGGAAAGTAAAATCGGTTCCCTCTTCATTTTTTAGGAAGCTTGAAGAGATAGGAAAATAATGCTTGATACACTGATTTGTGGATTTAATGAGCCCTAACTAGTACATGCTCAAACATTGTTTTCACATTTAGAGAGTCTGAAAACTCCAAAGAAGACTCCGGGGGGGTCCTTTTTTGTCCAATTTAGTCTCCTGACACCGAAAAAGTATAAAACAAACCACAGAAGAACTCTCTTAACTTTCGAAGAAGAAAAGGTGCACCTTTTTCGTACTTAGTCGGGGAGGTCCGAAAAAGGTTAAATTACCACCTACCCAATGCTCCTTCCAGAACAGCATAAGATAGCTTGATTTTTACGAGTGTGAAGGAAAGCAAGATCACTCGGAAAGATCCATTTGGTTACGAGAAATGGGGCTTACAACAATAACCTCGTTGCTTTGTTCTTTAGTGTTTAACGAGCATGACAAAGACACAAAGTACACTCAAAATATTTTTCATGTTTTGGGTCCAGAGCACGAAAAAGAGAAAACTAAGCTCAAACCAGGTGTTCCTTTTCCATAAATTTAGTCCCTCGGGTCCGGAAAAGTGATAAACCTATACCTGAGAATACTCTTCTCAATTCAAAAGAAAAGAGAGTGATCCTTTCTTGTATTATTCCGCATGATCCAAGAAAGAGATAACCTACCACCAATGCGGATGCCCGTTCACATATTCTTAACGAGCTTGAACGGATGAGATAACTCGGCAGTCAAGTCTGTTTTGAAGGAGTCAGACCTAGGACTAAAGAAACTCCATAAGGTCGGGGAGTCCTATAAAGGGAAATCCCTAGGCCTGAAACAGTGATGGCATGAGTACCAAAGGATGACAAGGGCATAAAAAGATGATACTCGTGAAATAAGGACCCTAGCCACGGAAAAAAAATGGTAGAGACAAGGGACTAATGGCTTCGAATACCATAGTCCGTGGCAAAACGTTGAATACTAAGGTTAATGTGGAGTGATAAGATGCCAACATGTGTTGGAGATAGCAAAACCACCCTATAGAAGAATCAACACTTTGTGAAAGTTGGTAAACCTGTTCCAAGGCACAAAGAGGGTGATATTAGCTAATTGACATTTCAAACTATATAAAAAGACCCACTTTACGAAATATTATTTCTATAAATAGTTTGAAAATTAAAACATTTCTCACCATTCGAATTTTTTGAACCAAAAAGGAAAGTTTACCCTCTACCTTTGATTGATCACCGTGGACAATTGGACCGTCAGAATTGGAATCCGTCAGCTTCAGGTAATTCTACACCCTGAACTCGTCAATTTGATCTGAACAAATATTAAATTTAAAGTTCAATTTAGTATTTTACATCATCCCAAATTATGGCAATGCGCATTCGCGGGTTGCTAAGTGTAAGAGTCGCGAATACGCGTTTCACTCGCGGGTTGTTGAACAGGAGAGTCGCTAATGACTCACGACTTGTCTAAGTAGACAGTCGCGAATGCTGCGCTATAGGGCCAAATTCAAAATTTATGCAAAAATTTTAATTTTTTATGATGAAATACTGAACCAAATTATGTGTATTTTCCAGGAAAAATATGGTGTTGGAGTGGAGGGAAAGAGAGCATGAAATAATGGATCATGCGTCGCTCCAAAGCATGCCCACAATACAAGCATTGAGGACTTGTGGGCTGCTGAAGTTCTTTTGTACATCGCCCATGCAGGCAAATGTCTACTTACTGGAATTCATGGTCAATTACTGGGATCATGACATGGGGATGTTCAATATTCAAGGTGAGACCTTAGAGGTTACCGTGGAAGATATATATTTCATAACTGGGTTGTCACAACGGGGAGCACCGGTGAATTTAGAGGGCACTGGAAGGGGCGGGGACCCCTTAAGTGTCCAAAACTATGTTGACATGTTCTGTACACTGAGTACGCAAAAGAAGGGCAGCAGTGTTATTATTGCAGACATCCAGGATTTCACACTCTAGGTACTAGCTAGTACTATTGTGAGACTTTCAGGATCATCAGGGTTACATATGGCCACCAGGAATCAAATGAGGGTGGCAGTTGATTTCTTTAGAGGTGCTCTCTATGATTGGTGCTCGGGAGTGCTCCCCATCATGAAGAGGCAACTATCCGACTGCAGGAGAGGAAGACACAAGAATTTTGGCTATGCCAGCATACTAGTAGCGTTCTTCTTCAAGAGAGTACCAACTATGAGCCCTGCGATACCACTACAGGTCAGACATCCACGTCAGCCAAGGCTGAGCCGGTGGGGAGACATCTTCCTCCGTCAAGAAGGAGGAGACATAGTACACAACGTCTACGATGATGACTTTTATATATGGTGGGAACAATAGCTGCCGGCATTGGAGTAGTTTCCATACGCTGGGATGGATTTCCGAGGTGACCCCGACCTTGTCCTCCCTCCAGGAGGAATATGGGGCGAGATGGGTGAGTGATTTTTTAATTTTTTATCATTTTCAAATTTTTATGAATTTTCAAATGATAGAAGACATACATATGTACAAGTCTTAATCCTATTCATGCTTCAAAATGCAGATATTGGACTAGTCCGCCCTGAAGGGCACCCCCGCATGTTCATGCGTCCAGTTGTAGGAGGAGACCCAGGATTGGTCCGGGTACTAAAGGGGAAGCTGGCCAGGCTAACCTAGCAAGTACCTATGATACGGATTGAGCATATACCTACAGCCATGCAGGAGTTTGTAGTAGGGGTTCCACTAATTTGGCTACGTCTGTTCAGGCGAGTAGCTAGAGCAGTACTTGTATATAGAGATGCGGTGGAGGCTGTCGAGACCAAGGAGGCTAAGGAAGCCAGGGTGCCTATAGATCATGGGGACCAAGGTGGTCCCAGTGGCCAGGGTGGTCAGGCTTAGTTCTAGGGAATTTTGATGGATGATGATCCACATTTTTGTATATTTTGTATATGACAGGATCTACGGATCAGACTCGATCTATCTATAGACAGATATTTTACATATATACATATATTTTTGGTTGTTGGCTTATTTACAAGTGTTCTTTACATGTTTGCTGTATATTTTATGAAATGTGTGTGAGATGCCAATCCAAAATATAATTAGCATATGCATCAGTCAATGAATTTTGGTTACGTGGAATATGATTGAAAGTAATAACTTCAAAATGTCTTTCCAATAAATGAATTTGCATGAACTGACGTAACAAGGTAGGATTTCGTACCTGATAAGCTCGATTGAGCTGGGAAACTACCAACTGAGAATCCAAACAGACCTCAATCTGGGTGATGCCACGTGACAAAGCATCCCATAGGAGCTCAATTACAGACCTATACTCAGCAACATTATTAGAAGCAGGACCTAGACAAGCGCCACCAGCGGCAACAAGCTGTCATGCGAGAGAATAGATAACCCATGCTGCCGAAGCTAGGTTACAAGTGTGATGACTGGCGCCATCAACGAAACCTACATATATTTCGGAAGACATCTGTAACAACCAGCAAATAATATAAAAAACAATACTAACAACCTATTGTACATAAAATACATACAATAAAAATACAAGAAAAAGTGTTAAGCCTAAGCATAGTACTTCTTTAGGTAGAGCCCATTTCTAGGCTCAGGCAGCTTATTCCCATCATAATCCACTAATTCATATGCACCTTTACTCAATAATTTCGACACGACATAGGGTCCTAACCACATAGCCTTGAATTTTCCTGCCCTCAAGGGTTCTTTATCTTGGTCCCAAAGCAAGACAAGTTCCCCTTGAGAGAAAACCCTAGGTTTGACCGTTTTATCATATTGAGATTTAACCCTATTTTTATGAGCCTGATTGGCAGTCAATGCATCTCTACATTGCTCATCAAGGTGTTCTAGATGTACTAGACGTTCTTCAATCTCAGTCGTATCAGGTAACACATGAATGGCTATCTTCAAGGATGAGATTTTGCATTCAATCGGAGTAACTGTTTCCACCCCGTGAACGAGTTGGAAAGTTGAATAACCCATGGTAGTCTTAACATTAGTTCTGTAAGCCCAAAGAGTAGGATATAACATGATGTGCCAATTAGAAAGGGCTGCATCAATTGTTCGTTTAAGGATAGTTTTTAAAGTCTTGGTAACAGCCTCAACCTGACCATTTGCTTGCGGATAGTATGGAGAAGAGTGTTCTTGTGTAAATTCGAGCATTGTAGTCAGTTCCATCATCATGTTATTTTGAAAATGACTGCCATGGTCAATGACAATCACTTTGGGAATACCAAACCTTGCAATAATTTGATTGAAAACAAAGAAAGCTGCAGTTTCCCTGTTATCTTTGAAAGTAGGCATTGCCTCTGCCCATTTCGTAAAATAGTCAACAGCGACAATGATGTATTTATGCCCCCCAGCCGAGACTGGGTTGCATGTCATGTAATCGATCCCCCATTTCATGAAGGGGCCTACCGAGACAATAGGAAATAACGAAGCAGGATGCGACCGCATTTTTCTGGTGTAGAGCTGACATGGATGACAGCGCTTCACGGATTCCACACAATCTTTAAAGATCGTGGGCCAGAAATAGCCAGCATGCGAAATATTCTAGGCCGTTGCTAACCCATATAAATGACCCCCACATGCTCCACTATGAGAATCATTTAGGACAATCTCCACGTCCTCATGAGTAAGGTAGTGACGCAAGATGGAATCTACCCCTCGTCGATATAATGTATCTCCTATAATGAGGTAGTTATTGGCATGAAGGTGTAACTTACGTCATTCCTCCCTAGAGTAAGAGGCAGGATACTTCAAATTCTGGAGATATATAAGAATATCCCCGTACCAAGGATCAGAGGTGGATACAAGGAAGATGTGCTCATCTGGGAATGAGTCATCCTCAACCGCTACATTATCTTCAATGGGAAATTCTGCTATTAGCTCAGCAAAAACTAAGGACTTTTTAGAATTAGAGGATTGAAAATCCAAATCAAAATCCTGGAGAATGACTATCCATTTGTTGAATTTCCCCCCAACAATCCGTCAGGATAAAACATATTGGAACAGATTCACATCCGCCACTACAGTGGTGGTCCTCAGTAAAATGTAGTGGCGCAACCTCTGCATAGCATAAACAACTGATAAGGCTAACTTCTCGACGTGGGAGTATCTAAGCTCAGGTCCAGCCAAAGTACGGCTAAGATAATAAATGACATGCTCAATGAGCTTATCATCCTCCTGGACTAGTACTACCCCAATGGTTGACTCCGACACGGCCAGATATAATATAAAATCCCTAGAATAATCTAGTGGGCGTAATAAAGGAGCCGACAACAAATATTTTTTCAAGGCCTCGAACGTAAGTTGTGCGGTTTCATCCCATACAAAAGGAGTGTCTTGTTTGAGCAAGCACATGAAACCTTTAGTGATATTGGCATAATTAACGATAAAACGTCGAAGAAAGTTGGACTTTCCTTGCAGGCTTTGAAGTTGCCTGAGAAAACGAGGAGGAGGCAGATTTACAATGGCCTCAACTTTTAATGGATCCACCTGGATGCCTCTACTAGACACAATGAATGGGAGTAATCTTCCTAACTCGACAAAGAAAACACACTTGTGGGGATTCAAGTGAATTTTATAGTATCTGCATCTTTCAAAAATTAACCTCAAATGATCTGGATGTTGGACCCTCTTGCAAGAATGTGTAGGTAGATCATCAAGGTACCATTCGACAATGGCTTTTATGTCATGAAAAACAATGTTCATAGCCCATTGAAAGGTAGCCCCAGCATTTTTCAATCCAAAGGGCATTTTTCTATACGAAAATGTACCCCAAGGGCAAATGAAAGCAGTTTTATGTTGGTCTTCCGGTTTGATTTGGATTTGATTATAGCCAGAGAAACCATCCATAAACGAAAACACCTCACTCCCCGTAGATGCATCTATGATCTGGTCAATAAATGGTGTGGGGTAATTGTCCTTAGGACAAGATTTATTGAGGTCTCTAAAGTATATACAAACGTGAATAGTCCCTTGCTTTTTATCAACAGGAATAGGGTTGGATACCCATTCAGTCAAAGCTATGGGATATATAAAACCAGCTTTCAACAACTTTTCAACTTCTGCCTTCATAGCAGCCGCTTTACGTGGGTTCACGGGTCTCAATTTCTGTTGAATCGGCTTAGCATAAGGATAGGTTTGGATTTCATGTTGAACAATAGATGGATCAATTCCTGGCATCTCCTCATATGACCAAGCAAAGATATCGCGAAATTCCTTGAAAAGGGCAGTGTAGATGGAAATCTCCTCCGGAGAGCAGTTTGCACCTATATAGATGTTTTCCACAACATCTGGGTTCACAGAGATATTGATAGGTATAGTGGCGGAAATGTTTGCCATATTCCCCTCAGCAAACACCCCTTCCCTAGGAAAAGGGTTGATAGGTACCTCAATATCATTTGACAGTCTCACTTTAAACTCTTGGTTTTCTATCTTGCTTAGATCTGGAAGGAAATAGGATCGATGATGAAGATCCTCACAAATATTATCACATCCACTCATAGCTTCCAGAATAGCTTCATCGGAAGGTAAAACAGTATCTAAGCAATCTATGGAATGTGAAGAGTTTTCTGCCCATGTGGGAAAATAGACTTCTTCCAGATCGTCTGAGACTGATAGAGGATCTGGAATGAGATCAACAGCAGCTTGAGTGATGGCTTGATAAGCTACCTCTACTGCTGATAAGGGTAATTTCGGTTCATGGGGGGTTGGTAGGACCCAAGGATCAGTCATGTCAACAACCGTAGTGATGGAATTCCCCACACTAGTAGAACCAATGTAATTCACTGGGGCTGGAAGGTCAAATGTGCCCATCAATGACGCGTACATTCCAGCTCCCAAGCTCTATCCAGCAGGTTTGGCCTGATCAACCAATGGCACAGTGGATTCCTTAGACTCTAAACGGCCTTTTCGAGTAAAATCAAGTTGGTCAACAGTAACCAACTTGCCCTCATGTGGAAAAACCATGACACGAAGAACAACCGATGCAACAGCAGACATTGCATAAGTCCAATTCCTTCCTAGAATCAAAATGTAGTCCAAGGGAGCATCAATCACTTCAACTTCAACAGACACTACTTTGCCTGCTAACTTAATCTCAAAAGCTGGCAGGATACCATGAGGACGGAAGGATATTCCATCGAAAGCAGTAAGTAAAGTGTTTGATGGGACCAGCTCTGGGGATCCAAGAGCTTTCCAGCAGGCCAGGGACATAACACATGTAGAGGCTCCCTCATCAACAACTGCCCTTCCAATGGTCTTACCACCATGGATGACATCTATTGATAGGGCTACATGGTAAGGCAGGCGAATTTTTACATCAGACAAATTGAATTTTGCCATGAGACTCGAATAATCCATGCTACCTAAAGCTGCTAAGAGAGCATCCCACTGGGCAATACAACTTTGTAACACCTCTAAATCTGACATTGCACACGGGGTTTGAGCTAAATATTCAACCACTGAGTAGTTTGTAGCAGCCCTAGCATTGGGGTTATGCAAGGTCTTCTTGAAAACACCTTTCGGTATCTTCGACATAGTTTCGGCAGGTTTCTCTATTGTGAGAGGGTTGGAAGGTTCACCTACAGCTTTACCCTTCTCAAGAGTCTCGTTCTCATAGTTTTTGTTCCTAGTTTGCAACAAAGTTGAAGATCGAACCATGTTGATATAATTAGAGTCAGGGGCAGTTTGAGTGCCCCCTGCTACATTAGAAGCTGAAGCAGAGTTCTGTCCTTGGGGAAACGGGTCCTTCAGGAGAGCCGGTTGTTGAGCTTTGAGTAGCTTTTGGGCTTGATCCATAAGGGGACAAAGGTGAGTAAGTTGGTCCTCTTGGCACAACTTACAAGGGAATTTAACCTTCTTCTTTTCTTTTTTCCCCCCATAAGCATTGTTCGCGGGATTTGGCTTGTTTTGGTTTCCCTCTCCCTTCTTACCTTTCTTTTTCTTCTCGTCGGGCTGCTGATTGCCATTCTGAGAGGTTTGAGCAAATAAATTTGCATTCTGGGGAGAGGGGGCAGCCTTTACTGCCTCCGTCGTAGACTGTTTGACAGACAATTGATGTAGTTTCTTAGTTAAAGACTCTACAGTGGGAGAGTTGACAGACCCAACCACACCATCGGCATGGGGTCCAGGCTTAGGATTCTCCGCCTCGTTCGAAGGCCTTGGTGCCTCAGGGATGATCTCATACAAGATCCCAGACTGTGAATAAATCAAGTCTAACTGCTGGGCCCTGAGTATGGCTTCTTCTTCATTTGTTACTCCTGATGTGGAAACATCCTTAGATATGTATGGAAACAGTGATTTAAGGAACCATTCTAATAGAAAATCAGGAGGAATGGTGGCTTTGATAAGGCTCTTTCATCTCCTCCACTCTTGGATATGATCCGAGATGTGGGTAGCCTTGTTTTTTCTAAAAGTAGACAACAAGTCCATTCTGAAATCGTATCGAACCGGAAGCTGAAAGTGGCTAAGGAAAGCACTAGCCAAATCCCAGAAACTACTAAAGGCAGCAGAAGGTAATTCAATATACCATTTTGTCGTTGTACCCGTCAAGGTCCTTTGGAATAGCCTCAATCTAATTGAGTCCTCATTCAATGAATTGGAAGAACACCATAAGTGAAAAGTGGTGGCATGTGCCCCAGGATCTTCACTAGCTTTACCTTCGAACTTAGGGATGTCCGATGGAAATTTAGTGGGAATAGGTGGCCATAAGGGGTCATGCCTCACCGGTTCATTCATCAATTTTGACAAGTTTGGCAAGTTTAAAGTTTCTAGGAAAGGAAGTTTGGGCCTAACCGGGGTAGTAAATGTGCCAACTTGGGGATTTGAGGGACCTTCCCCCAAATGCCCATGGGTAAAAGTGGGGTTGCCCCCAGCCACCAATTGTGAAGTGGGAGGGTTGCTTTGAAACAGATTCCATCCGTAAGCCACAGGATTTTGTGTGGGAGGTGCAGTGTAAGTGGTTCAGGACGTCCCCATACAAGCAGAGGTTTGAAAGAATGGAGCAGGTATCCCTCTGCTAAACAACGAAAAGGGAGAGCTCGTGTATGGGACCAAAATAGGGGTTTGGAAGCTCTGCCCGTAATAGGTGTTGCTTCCAAACTGTACTCCTACATATGAAGGAGATGGACCTACGTATGGAATGGATGGGGGAATGTGCCCCCCATTGCAAGGAAATCCTTGGACATAAGACGAGGATCCTACCTGACCACTCTGGGTAGTGTAAGGGAAGGAAGAAGGAATGGTAGGTATACTGGGGATCCCAGTAACCGTGCTACCAGAAGTACCTCCTAGGTTTGAGTGAACCGGTGGTTGAACCACCCGGCTTGCTGGAGTTAAAGGTGTAGAAGGCAAACTAGATATAGGGGTACTTACCGGGGGAGGTATTACCCCTTCAACCGGAAGGGTTGAGGTAAACACAAAAGAAATTTCTTCCACAAAATACATGACTCTACCCACAGGTACACCTAGCACTAGTGAATCAAAAGGTCTAACTTGGACGATCACAAGATCGTTTAAATCGGTCAAGGGGGAGTTAAAATTTCTTGCAAACTCGTCAGTCTGTAGTTCTTCTATCTCAACTATGTCAAGATCAAAATGGTTAGCAATGAGTTTCGGTTCACCAAGAACTTCACTTATTCCTACAGGCTCAAATGAACTGTCTATGTCTAATCTCCGCCTTTGAGGTAAAGGTGGAGGCTCCAATGCAGTGATAGGAGGAAGGTTTCTCAAACTTCTTGACCTTCTAACAGGTTGGTCTTCCAGAATTAGAAATTTAACAAATCACACCCTAAGGCCAACTAAACACAGGAAAAACCACAGAGCATACACTAAAAAGTTCGTAGAGTCTCAAGCAATCAAACCAGGGTAAAAGATATACTTTCCCGAAGAAAGTTGATGAACGATTACTTGGCGTCCTTGAAGTGGTTCTTAGGCACAAGCGGAGGAATCACCCACCGCCCTCCTACACTTTCAACAAGGGTTACCTTCCAAGCCCATTCAAGGTGAACCTGAAATAGCCTTCCGGTTTACCCAGGTATGAACCCTAAAAAGACAAGAGACTAAAGGCTACCTTGGTAATACCAATAGTCTGGGGGGACAGTCGTTAGCGGAACTTGTACGCATGGGCAGGGTAGCTGATCCTGAAACTCTGTCTAGGACAGAATCCCCAGATGCGTAAAATTCTTGGGTTACGTTTTGACAAGGATTCAGAGGGTTATCTCCTATGTCCAAGCCTCCACGCGGCCTAGTGCTTAACTCCCGTTTGAGAGGAGATTCCTAGATACAGTGATACAGTCAAGGATTTCCCTAAAGAAAGGTCCACTACGTCTGATTTTATAACTTGTGGGAAGTTTACACTTCCTAGCCCACAAGTCTAGCCTAAGCTAGTAGGTGAAAGGCCCCTAAAAGAAAAACTTACTAGTAAATTTTAATTTATGCTTTCATTTTAAAGGGTTGTTCTTTACTCAAGAGGAAATGGAGTGGTATACTGTATGATGTTTTGACTTAAACAAGAAATAAATGAAAGTAAAGGTGTATTCAAAGCAAAATTGTCATTATAAAAACAAACTCCTTTTTAATTTTTGCAAATATGTATTGATGAATTGAAAGCAACGATGAAAGAAACTAAGCCTATGTTTTTGTAGTTTTTGATATAATATTTTTAAATTGAAATGAACACTACTTATGCAAAAATCACAATGCAAAAGCTTTAACTATGTTTTCTTTTCACTTTTAAAAATAATCAAAACTCTACTATGCATCTACAATGCACTATGCTTGAGCAAACTTGACGCTTATAAACTGTATAAAAGTAACAAACTGAAGCAAACAGGCTGATAGAACCAACAAACAACCAATAGAGGAAGGCTAGGAACCCTAGCTTGGGTGCTAACAATGACAAAGAATCACTACAGACTTACAAAGGCAAGTGACAACTAGCCAATGTCAGAAGACAGACTGGAAAAATAGAGCCCAAGACCCTGATCACTGATCTGGACCAAGACACTTTAACCCACAACCAAAAATAGGCCAAACACTTCAGTATGCAAGCAGTAAACAAACCAAGAAAAAAGACTCAAGAGATTCCGAAAAAGCAAGGAAATGTGATCACCAACAGTATTCAGACCCACTACGCAGCATTCTTAAAGAAATACCACTCAGAAACAGGGACCAAACAAAGAAAAGAACAAGCAAAACTTATCTTAAAAATCCCCACTTCTAGGAGTATTCGCGACTGTCACTAAGAGCAACTCGCAAGTGACTCGCGACTGTCTAGTATTACAACCCGCAAATGCAGACCAGTATTCGCGACTGTCTATAAAGACAACCCACGAATGGGTATGAAATTTTTCTCAAAAAAAAATCAAGAAAAACCCAAGACTTTCAAATGCTGAAGCAAGTATTGAAACAGGATAACAAATCACAAACAGACTCACAAGCAAAACTGGTCAGGAGGACAGAAAACAACCTACAACAGTCGGGGCTCCCCAGTGGATTCGCCAGTTCTGTTGTATAGGATTATACACCTAATAACCTAAGGTCTGGGGTTACAAGCATACTCAAATACTTGCAGACAATTGACTTCTAAAGTACAGAATAAGAAATAGGAAGATTAAAAGGACTTACTTGTTTAACAAAGGTCAATCCTTGCTAATATTCTTCCTCTCTATTCCACTTCCAAAGTCTTCAAGATTGCTCCTCTTTCACCTGTCAATAAACACTTTTCCAAATACAATATGATTCATATATGTATAAGCAGGTTAGATAAATCACATATAAGATGCATAAGCATAAACATTTATCAAACCAATACACATGAAACACATATGGAAGAAGTAATCTCTTTATTATCAATAATGGAAAGAGTTTAGATACAACCCAACTCTTGAGACAAGGACTCCTCTGCAACCAAAGGATTCTGAGTTCCACTGCTCCAAAGACTTCTGTGTAAACTCCACCAGCATAACTTTTCTCTCCAAGTGTAAGTAATCAACACCCTCCCCAAGGCCTGTATTTATATGGGTGAAATAAGGCAGTTCTCAAAGGTTGGGGTAGTTGTAGCAGTTAAATGATTTAAGTTAAATAAGTTAACTAATCTATCATTAGCGCATGTTTTGTATTTAAATGTGAAGAGACACATTCGCGGGTCTGTAGTAGAGCAACCCACGAATGATTCGCGACTATGTATAAGCGCAACCCGTGAATACATGGATTCACGACTTTATACAAAGGAGACTTGCGAGTGATGCGCAAGTTGTATAGAAGGATAGTCGCGAATACATCTCAACATATGCAAAAATGGAAAAATGACTAGCTGGATGGAGGAAGCATGTATTTCATGACAAGCCAATCTATAGTGTTTTGGGCAAACCTCTATCCATAAGTGTCCTTTTGTGTGCCAACATGAGGGATGTCGGCACTCGGACGGAGAGGTGCCATTTAGGTGTATAACACCTAGTGTGATCAAAGTTAGTAAACTAAGGAAAAATAACTTGATTATAAAGAATTCATAGTTAGTAAACTAAAACCAACCTTGAACGAAAAATATACATAGAAAATATATAGATGATGCTTAAACCATTTGTTCTTTCTAATGAATTTTTCATTATAGTCCATAAGTTGGATATGTTGGCCTTAATGGATAAGCATCAACTTAATCCTATATTCTTGATCTAAGAGGCCCATCTATGATAATTTTTTCATTCATGTTATGCTTGCTCGTTGACGTTAATTGCAACATGACTATTGTTATTTTACGTTAATTGCAAGGACACCATAATGTAGCTAATGACTAGTGGTAAATCCAATGACTCTGGTTATTTATATTTTAATAGTTATATAAATAAAATTATTATATATACTAAATAAGATTACATGCAAGTAGCCATTATTGTACTTATGGTTAATATAAGTTTAAATTATTGTTTACCTCATTAAATATTCATGACAAAGATTAAATCATTGGGTGCAGGTCTCTCGGTGCATAGCAAGAATATTTGTGTGAGCGGTGAATTACAATGTAGGTCACAATATGTTCTCACAGTGTAAAGTGTTTGTAGCTATGTAACGTTGTATGCATTTTTTACCATAACGTGAGGAAAATGAGTATTTTTCACTGTGAGAACATATCGCCACATACATTATTAGTAAGTTAACTATTCAAAGATGTATCATATCATGGATTCTTCCAAATAACGACTAGAGGGAAATCCAATGAAAATAATCTTACATGCAATCTTATTTCCCTTAGAACAATAATTCTAAATAACTACAATGACTATCACTTATACGGGTTTGATTTGTTTTCAAGTTTAGTCAATGAGATCACATGAAGGAGAAATTAAAAAAAAATTAAGATCACTTCAATATTTTCATAGTTATTTTATGTGTACCTCACTTTTGTTTCATCTGCACACTGAACTTCTTCTATTTGTTGCAATGTTTCCATGGTGCATGCAATATCTACATCAACAATGAACATTGTCTCAAATTATTCAGTGCAAAAGATGAAACTCTACATGGCATGAATGGTGATACATTTTTATTTATAATTCCTTGCTTGTTGTTTTCTAGCAAGGACATCCTATATAGCCCTAAGTTGGGCAGGGAACCCTACCCATCAACCTTTTTTTTAAACTACTCAGGAATATCGTGTTCCCAATGACATACATTCTATATCCGACAAGGATGTCATAAAACCAATGGAAACTTTGTCATATTTTTCTGTATATTTATGTCGTTAAGTCGTCATAATTTTTATGACTATATGTCAGTTAACTGACAACTTGGGTATACTAAGGTGTCGATTAACCGATACTTCTACCATCGTATTTTTAACGACAATCCTAGAAATTAAATTCGGTTAATCGACGGTCTATGTGTCGGAGATTTGACGAGTTATCGTTAGTGTTACCTATCAGTCATGCGACTAATTGTTGTCATATTTACAATGTATTGTTGGGTTCATCGGATATATGATGTAATTCTACCAATGTTTAAAAATAGTTCACCTTTTTAGATGTTGTACATAGTCTTGTTGAAATTTATACATATATGCCATCGGATTTTGGGTTCAAATTTACTTGTGAGAATTATTTGAATGAGGTAGTTAAAATTCCCATTAACATATTAAATCTAGGAAAAATATGTGGAACATTGCTATTAAAAGGTATCATCCCAAAAGTGATATTATTTACACTAACAAGATTCCCTATATCACTATTTGGATTTACTCTAGGGGGGTGATACATCTAATGAAAGTTACATATGCAAGGAGATTAGTACCCCCTACAAAGATACCAAAGGTAGGGAGAGTGGTTCCCCTTACACCTAAAGAATTAGCAGTGTTATTCATGATGGATAATTTCTACAATGGATTGGAAGGTGAAAATTGTATATCTATGTGTAAAGTATTGAATGTGTAGAAGAGATGGGAATCTTGTGTTAATAACTCATGGGAACATTGTAGAGGTAGGATCTCCTTCACTTGTTCTTCCCTTGAAAGATTGCTCAAAGTAGTGTGTGTCTCTTTGTCTAAATTTCTTGGTATGGGTTAGTATAATTCACTGATACACCTTGTGGTAGAAAAATACATGCTTTCAGGAGAGGTACATTTGATCCTTTGAGAACAACAAAGCAACTAATCAACTACTTTGTACTGAAAGACTTAGTAAAAGGTGAAACAACGATAAAAACCTAGGTTCCTACTCTTCTATCACAAACCACTCCACTACAAAATTTGTAAGATGAAGCAATATAAAAAGTACTCTTCCAAAGATAAGTCTATGGTGTTTACTTCCTAGATCCAATAAGTTAAGAGATGATCAAGAAGGATTTTGGAATCTAGTTTTGGATAGTTAGGGCCCAAAAATAACCAATAAATGTGCAAGAAACAATTATGATAACCCACTCACAACAATCACTTGAGATGAAAGTAGCCTAGTGAAGACATTAACCCTACAATAGAGTTGGAATTGATGTTAGGTGTATATATTAGGTATTGCAAGAATTTCCCACTTAAAATCACTCAGGGAAAAACCTATAGAAAAAACACTATGGATACAACTTCATGATAGGAAGTCATGAAAGATAGTTGTGGGTACAAGGTTTCTATATTTGGTAAAGGAACAAATGATTTAATCCTAGATCCAAGTCTTTAAATATATGTTGTCACCCCAAGGAATTTACATTTCAACTAAATTTCTCACACACCCATATCCCACCAAATAATCAAGAGGGGTAAAATCTCAATATTTTTCATATTTTGACCTCACGCTTGGCGTGCATGTTAGGTGTTCTTTTCTAACAAGTGTTATCACTACTAATGGATTTTACACACTCACTAGTGACTCTAGTTTTGTTTTCATAGCCTTGGAGAGTCTACTCTAAATCTAAGCCTCTAAATTTAGACTATGTATGTTTTCTATAAAGAAAACAAGTATTGTTTATTTCAGGTATTAATGTTTGCTTTAGGGTTGTTGTTTACTGAAGGGAGATGTAAATGAAATTTCATGATTTTCTTAGGACCTTAAGATTATTGGAGTAATAAAGATAATAACAAATCTAAAAGAGTACTTATTTTTTATATTTCTATGAAGCTGCACACTCTTTTCATGAAACCTTGAAACAAAATACTTAAGAGATATAATCAGCCAATCCAACCATGCATATTCCGTTTCTTTTTTTTATCTTCATTCAAATCAACCTATAAACCGTAAATAATGCAAAATAAAATGAAACTACAAAATTTCAATATAATGCACCTAAAATATGAAAGGAAGTATTTATTTTATTTACTTATTTCAACAAATATTAGAGAAATTAAATGCAAAAACAATGACACGCCACTAATACTTGATTTCTTGCTTATAAAAAACTTAGAGGAATGTCATCTCCAAGTGTGAAGGATTAATAATACAGATGAGTATAGAATCTTTACTTGCTTGTTAGAGGAGATGGGACTATTTATAAATTGAATAGAGAACCATTAAAGGAAACAAAATCCTCAATAACTTAGAGCTAATCATGAAGGAAATATTGCAGTCTTTAATCCAAAATGAAATTCCTATAATAATAGATACAAAGATGATAAGTAAGAAAGGAAAATATTTCATCCACATTAACAATTGTTTCCTGCCCTTGATATGGAATCTAGAGTACTCTGTGCAATTCCAACTTGTTCTCTGAAACATCCAAGCCAACAAACCTTCCTTAAACCAATCTAGGTACATAAAAAATAATTGTAACCAAATTATCAAATGATAACAAGAATCCATGACAATTGATTCTAATTAACTATTAAGAAGTTAATTCAATCCTCAAATCAAATACAATCAATAAGAAGTATCCATTTTACAATTTGATTTAGGGGAGGGAAAGGAAGTAAATATTTATTTTTAAATAAAATGAATAGAAAATTAATACCTAATGAATGTTGCCAACACCTTTATCATGAGAACTTGGGTTCTTCCTACCTAGACTACAAGCCTTCTTATATTCCACTTATAATATTTCAATTTATTATGGTTAGGTAAATACTTTGATAATTTTTAACCCATCTCAATTCCAAAAGTGTGTTCAAGTTTAAGGGACACTAAAAGGTGAACAACAATTAATACCCAATATTTTATCCTGTTGCAATTTCTCCATTATATACTTGTGGATGAACTCTTGATCCTATTTCCAAATAAAAGATTGTATTTATAGCTAAGAAAATAAGCTAAGGTGGTTGGGCGTGCAAAATTTGATAATTGCATGTTTGGACTCTTGTTGTTTTTCTGTGTGATGTTTGACTGATTTCTCACTAGAAGTTTTAGTCCCATGATTGGAAACTTCCAGTTTCCTTCCCTTACGTTTGTAAGGTGTAGTTTTGGGCATTTTATGTTTTTATCTTTTTCATCATTATGTATTTTAGCTAGTTAAATACTATTTAGTTACTCTTGACCCTTCAGGATTCGTTCATTATCCTCCCCAATTATTTTTAACTCTAACCTTAGTTCTTTAACCATTTTATGCAATTCGGATTTATTATCTTGACTTTCATTCAGGTTTACCCATATTTCACCCCCCCTTATATTACCCTCTTCACTATTCACAGGGTTTGTAGGTTGGGATTCTTCTTCTGGGGACATCCCTGCATTTGCCATATTTTTCCTGCAAAATAAAATTTATTCTTCTCTTATTATTTAGTAAGAGAATAAAAGTAAAAGTAAAATAAAATTAGTTTTCTGGTTTCTTTAGCAGTTTTAGTGTTGATCTGATTCATGCCTAGTGTTGCAACCATACTCTGATACCATTCTATCACACACCTAAAAAATCCATAATAATTTTTTTTTGATATAACATATATCTAAAGACACATCATTAAAGTCCCTAGGTGCTGATAAAGGTATCTGACATAGTTTTTTCCTATTACTAAAACATACTTTATTGTTACATGACCAGTTGTGCAATGTAGAAGTTTGCTAAGAAAACAATACCATCGGTTGTTCTTCAATTAATTGTAACATATAGTTATTAAAATTTGAAGGTTCATTGCTCATTCTTGAATTTACTTGTTCATTCAACCTTTCCTCAATATTTGAACTCAACTCTGCAAATTAGGCTCCAATTCATTTATCTATTCAATCCTGATTTTCTAAGTTTATTAGTATTTATGTAGTTATCTTTCTGCAATGACCTTTCTACAATGATCATTCCACAATTTATCATTCCACAATGATCCTTCTATAAGTGTGGCTTGTAGATTGCGGGGTTAATGAGATGAGATTTGGGTCAATGCAAGCTAAGGAGGGTCGCTTTTGGCATGTTAGATGTAATATAAAATTGAAAAATCAGGCATCTGTCAACTTAATTGTTTGTTTGAGATACTTCACAAAATATCTTGCTTTGAGTAAAAAATATTAAATGTAGGAAATTGAATCACGTTTCTAAATATATAAGGTTTATGTATTGAAATTTTTTATAACTATGTCAAGTTTGATTTTTTCTAACAATCAATTTTTTTTTAGGAAAACGATAAGGTATATGTTTTTTGTGGGTGCAGCCTTTGAGGGCATAAATGATGCTTTCGGGATACAAAAAATTGTAGGCATGTATATAACATATAACACTAGTATAGCGCTATTTTTCGGAAATAAAATAAGTAATTTTTAACTTTTTATAATTATCTAAGTGATCATTCCTCGAAAATGGTATGTCTTTTGTGGGTGCATCCTTTGAAGGTCTTAGTGAAATAATCATGAAATGGGTTTTTTATAGAATGTAGAGGTCAGTGTCTTCTAGTGCACCATATATATTTTTTTTAAACGATTATGAATTGAAAAAGTTATGGGAAAAACACTAACAACATGTATTTTGAGTTAAGGAGTTAGGACACAATAGATTTTGAAAACAAATAGGAAAATATAATATTTTTTAATAAAAAATACATATTTAGAATCTGCAAAAAAAATGCTCTTTATGTTTAATATTTTGTAAAAAATGATTGTGTGTAGCATACTATAACGAGTGTGTAAACAACGACTTCTTCAAAAAATGGGGGAAATGCCCAGTTAGCTATGTTTTATCATATACCATAGCACAGGTTTGGTATTATCGAAGAAAATTCCAAACCATACACATAGGACTATTGGTGACATGCGAGTAAGTGAATTGGAATGTCTAAATTCAAATTACATTTCCCTCCCTTGTATAATTGACAAACGCGTGCACGGTATATAACTACAAAACACGAGCGCATTATATAACTACAAAACACGAACATGTGTTGTAGAGCTAAAAATCTAGCACTATATGTAATATATCAAATGTATGGATAATAGTTTAGAGGGTATGTGGAAGGATCAAGGGCCTAGGAAGTTCAGGTGGGGATGGTTAATAGTTGAGAGGGGGTGGGGAAGGGTCAAGGCTTGGGAAGATGTTGGAAGTTAAAGTGGGGATGGTTAATAGTTGAGAGGGGGCAGAGAATAATCAAGGTCCTAGGAGGATGTTGTAAATTTGAGTGGACAAAAATGAATGGAAAGGGAACATTATTGGTTACATGGGTGAAGGGGAGTGGGGATTGAGAGAATTATTAGGAGGAGAAGAGGTGTTGAATACATATAGGGTTAGAAGCAGTACACAAGAATTGAGTGACAAAGGGGGATTAGGTGGAGGGAAGGAAGTGGGTGATGGTTTGATGAGAGAGAGGATTGGTGAATGGAAAAGTGGATATGGAGTATTAGAGGAGGAATATGATCTGTTGGAGGAGAGAGGCGAAGGAGGGGGAAATTGAAGAGATGAGAATGAGATGCGATAAAACAGATAATAGGGGTCATAATGAGGTAGGGGGTTCAGGAGAAGGGATAAGTTGAAAACATAGAGAGAGAGAGAGAGAGAGAGAGAGAATGATGTGGAGAGAGTGTGAGAGAGAATAAGATAGAGAGGGAGGAGGGGGGGTGAGGGAGGGATGAATATAGAGTGAAGGAAGATATATTGAGGGAGTAGTAGAAGGTGTGTGTGAGAGAGAGAGGGGTGAGGGGGGGACAAAAACAAGGAGAGAAAGGGGTAGGTTCACACATGTAGAGAGAGAGAGAGAGAGAGAGAGAGAGAGAGAGATGGATGGTTTCAAATACAGAGGGTGGAGGGTTGAGAGAGGGAGAGAGAGGGAGGTTGTGAAATAGAGAAACATGGAGAGGGAGGGGGAGGGATACAAGTTGAGAGAGACAGAGAGAGAGGGAGGGAGGGATAATGGCACAGAGGGCTGGTATTTAAGGGAGAAGGGAGGGAGATATTGATAGAGGGATGTAAATAGAAGTTGGGGAGAGAGGGAGAGATAGAGGGAGTTTGTGAGAGAAGGGGGGGCACACACACACAAATATTATGTGGGAGAGAGGGGGATGGGTGAGCGATAGAGGTAGAGGGGGAGGGATGAGAAATAGAGAGAGAGTGATAGAGGGAAGGATAGTGAGGGAGGTATAGAGAAGCTAGAGAGAGATTATAAGATATAGGAAGTGAGGGAGGGACAAACACACACATAAAGTGTTTATGTGTGTGTGTGTGAGATAGAGAAAGAGAGAGATATTTTGTGTGAGAGAGGGAGGGATGGGTGAGAAACAAAGAGGGAGGGGGGTGAATGATATAGAGAGTGATATGGAGGGAGGGATAGTGAGGGAGGTATATAGAAGGTGGAGATATACTATGAGAGAGGGGGGTGAGGGAGTGACACACGAACATAGATATATAAAGAGAGAAGGGGGGGGGACACACACACACACAAAGAGGGGGGGGGGGGGAGAGATAGAGAGAGAGGGGAAGGAGTGAGTGAGAGAGAGAGTGGTGGAGGGAGGTATAGTGAAGGTGGAGAGAGGTTATGAGAGAGGGGGAATGAGGGAGGGACACACACACACATATATAGAGAGAGAGAGGGATAGATTGTGTGGGAGAGAGGGTGGAATGTTTGAGAAACAATGAGAGAGGGGGGTGGGAGGAGCAATAGAGAGAGAGTGATGTCAGGAGGGATAGTGAGGGAGGTATAAATAAGGTGTAGGGAGGTTTTTAGAGATGGGGAGTGAGGGAGGGACACACACACACACACACATAGAGATAGAGAGAGAGAGAGAGAGGGAGGTTGTGAGAGAGAGAAGGGGGAAAGACACACACACATACACATAGATATAGTGAGAGATGGAAATACAAAGGAAGCGAGGTCCAGTGAGTAAGGCATAGAGGGATAGTGAGTAAGGCACATGTGTATCCATAGATGCCAAAAATATTATTTAGGGATCGATTATTGGATTTCCTCCCTTGACCATGTTGAGGCCTTAATACCCATATCTAATACTCAATACCTCTTAAAGGCATGTGAATATTTTCTTGGAGACTAAGCATACCTTGAGTAGGTCATCTATGGTGATTCAGGTCATATTCCCTCAATCATGTCTCAGAGTTCCCATACTTGCTGCTAAAAACCACCTAATTCTACTAACATCCATATTCATAGTCCAAATATATCTATGAGATGCCATGTGTGATTTTTTAAGGCATCCTTCCTATCCCTAGATTCCTAGAAGCTTTAGTTAGGGCCTAAGGCCGTAGTTTCCTCCCCTGACCATGTCTATGGCCTTGAGATGCATACCTAGTGCTCAACAAATTATGATGGCATGCATATCCCGATTAAGATTCAAATGATTCACTTTCAATGTAACTATGTGTGGTGGTTGGAGACATCAATTTTGGCCCTAAATGGTTAATAACTTCCTGTAAGGACTAAGGACCAAGTGTTTCACCCTACCCATGTGAAGGGGCCTAATACATGTAATTAGTGCTAAAAATGTTCTAATGGAACTAGTATCCTCATTTCAAGGTAAATGAAACCATGGAAGGATCTATTGAGGTTGTTCAACACATCATTCTTGGCTCTAGATGGGTAGAATCATCTTCTAGGGGCTAAGGCTTAGGTTTCCTCCCTTATTACGTCTAATGTCCCAAGACACATACATATTACGTAGAAACCCCTAATGGTTCCCACATCCCCATTCAAAACAAAACTATTAACATGAGAGGTCATCTATGGTGATTCAAGCTGTCGTTCATGCACCTTGAGCCTTAAAAGATGTTGGAGACATTTACCACCATACACACTCATTTTGGTCAATTTGACCTAGTTAAACCACTATCCTAAGTTTTATTGACTTAATTGACATCAGAGGAGCACTAGATGACATCATCATGAGCACACCCACACCTACCTTTAGTTAAGGAGACTAACTTAGCCTTCTCTTACATTCAGGGAGGCTAACTGGAGCACTCCGGGGGTGATCTAAGTGTCATTAATGCCCCATATTGCTAACTGATGGTTATAATTAGTTAAACAAAGCAATGAAGGCACCTTCCTTCATTAAATTGATTATTTATTGATTATTTAATGAACTGGAGTCAACAGGGGTGCCTCCAACCACTTTTGATGTTTAGTTACACTTCAGTTAACCTCATCGGGGTTCATTGGAGTCATTGATGTGCTACCACTTGTTGGTTGGCTTGCTGTGACATGTGTCTGACCTACTTTCAGTTAGACTCAGTCATTTATTGCACTCTGACTTTAGTTAGGGCTCAGTTGAGTCATTTAGAGTCTTGATCAATGGTTAACTTGAGTGTTCATTATGGCTTACATTCAATTAAGCTAGAATCACTCATTCAGTTCGAATGAACTCCTTGGGAATTTGAATTACTTTGTCATTCATGCTTGTAGCATGATCATTCTATTGTATTACTCATTCTTTGTGTGAATATACAAAGCGGCTACTCATTTTGTATCACAATTACACCATTTTCATGTATTATTGTTATTAATCTTTGATGAGACTATGCTTGAGTCCCTATATCACTGTCTAGATTAATATGGTATCATATCTCATGGCAGGATGAAGCTTAGATCTCTCAAAAACAAGCTTTTTGACAGATCTTGCATGAAAATTGAGCAATAGCTCAAAAATACAGCACTGCACAAGAGGCCAAGGCTTACCAATTAATACCCCAAGTAAAGAACTTGTTGATCAAGCTTTCTTGATTGACTATGCTGGGTGTGATGAAAGCCTAAAATGTGCAGGCTGTCTGACCTTACATTTCCCTTTCTGTTTTTATTTTCAGGTTTTCTACAGGTGAAGCATTCACTCCAGCAGATTCAAATGGCCTCTTCAGTAGAGCTTTTGACTCCATTCAATTTCCACTCATGGAAAGGAAACATGGAGATCCAGCTACGTGCCAGAGGAATCTATAGAGTCACCATGGACAATGAAGATGAGCCTGGTAATGCTATAGGCAAATCAAAATTATTGAACAAGAAGGATGAAGCATTCGAATTCTTGTGCCTCTCTATTTCTTGAGATCTTCTTTTCATCTTTCGGGATTGAAGACTCCAAAGGAAATTTGGGACAAATTGGAAACCCTATATGGAAAGCAGGATGATTTGAGAGTTTACTAGCTCGAAAATGAATTGATGTCTCTCCAACCTTCCAATTTTGAGACCTTGAATAAATTTTTCACAAATTTCAAGCACGTTGTCTTACTCTTGAAGCAATGCAAAGTGGAGAAGGAGGATGATCAACTAATCCTCGCCATACTCTCCAAACTTGGAGCTGATTATTCAGTTTTTGTCTCTACATTCTATGTGGGGAAGCTCACAACCCCTAGATGGAAGATGCCTACACTCAATTCCTTCATTGAGTCCCTAACAAGTGAACATGATAAGCTTTTCCAGATGGGGATCATCAGATCCTCCTGTGATTAAGCCCTCTATTATCTCTTTAGGAACGTCCTCTAGGTTGTAGCTCGAGGATGCCTAGTAAATTACAATGTTTTTTAGGATTTTCAGATATGGGTCAAGTCAGTCGACCTATGTAACCTTTCCACTCTCAAGGCATGCATAGAACTCACTTGTTTACAAGGATTTTAGTTGCAATTTGCTCATAAATTTGACGATAAGGTGCAGGGATGGAGAACTCACCAGACTGGTAGACTTACACACATAACACATGCATATAAATGGATAAATCCTGTTGAGTATGGTATTTATAAATCAAATATCACTAATAGACCAATAGGATGACAACTATCAGATTTTTAATAAATCTGAAATTGACCTGAATGCACATGCAGGCATAAACATAGTAAAGAAAGAGATGATGGCTGAACAGATCACAACAAAAGAGCTTATACCATGAACAAATAAAATGAGAATCTTTAAAGTATTATTGGCTCATAAAACCCCGAAGTTGAACCCTTATTAATAAATCAATCATGGGATTTATAGCCTTCTACAAAAATCATAGATCCTGAAAATCCAATCTGTTTACACAAAAAATGCTTGAAAGTGATAGTTTTTTCCAAATTAGGGATTAAAACCCTTGCTAACTATTTGTCTATCTATTGTGGATATCTAGTTCACTAAGCAAAATTTTAATAGCTGAAGTGGTCGCTGATAATTGGCATTGCTGGTTCATATTGAAATTTCCGTCAACAGCCAGTGTTTCGGCAATTAATCTGAAGTGACATTTCTTGTTTTAATCCGCTGGAGTTTTCTACCTTGTCACCGCAATAGCCGATCGGAAGCTTTGTCTTCTATTCCATCGGTGCCCCAATTCTCAACACTTCCACAATGTCGTCGCCTTAAATCACTAGCATCGCGACGGCTTCTTCATTGGCGATGGGAAGCTTTTTCCTTTAGCCCATTGACGCTCCAAATCTCAACGCTGGAGCTCTTCATCATTAGCTCATCGACGATCGGGAGTTGTGATAACTAATGCATCGAAACATTTTTCTGAATGCTACCACGGTTTTGGAGGTGAAATGAACTGAATTTAATGCTACCGAAAGTTGATTGACGAATGGATCAGGGCATTAGTCTTCTATGCCGCCAATGGACAATCTCGCTATTCGTCGATGCGCGTTATCTCTATTGTTTTTATTTTTCAAAATTTTATATGCTTGACTGCCGGTGATTTTGCTTTATTGCTATCGGAGGTCAGTGGAAGTTTGAATCGAAGCTTTAGTCCCCTATGTCGTTGACACTGCGGAGGGGCTTTGTTGTAAACTCATCGATCCGTAGGCTGTATGTCTTTCGCAGTTGCAGCTCCTTAGTGGACTAACTCACCGCTCTGTTTTCTTTAGTTCTTTCAATCATTGAAGTTTTCATCTGGTCGCAGAAGCCGTAGTTTGTCTTTCTTCCGCCATTGCGGCTCCTTAGTGAACTAGCTCGCCACTCTGTTGTCTTTAGTTCTTTTGATCGCCAATGATTTTCTATTGTTCGTGCTATCGGAATGCTTCTTGTCATTGATTGAAGATTTAGTCTTCTGTACCACCGAAACTACAGAGGAACTCAGTTTTAAACTTCGTCCATCCATATTTTTTTTGTCTCTCATCGTTGCGGCTCCTTATTGAACTATCTTGCCAATGGTTAGTCCTTAAAACCTCCAATCGCTGAAATGTTCATCTGATCGCGGAACCCGTAGTAATTTTGTCTTCCGTTATTTCAGTTATTTAGTGGACTATCTCGTCGCTACGTTGTCTTTGGTTCTTTCGATCGCCGAAATGTTCATCTGACCACAGAAGCTGTAGTCTGTAAGTCTGTCAGTGGCTAATGAGAGCCCAAGCCACCGAAACTACAACTTAGTGAAATTTTTATCAACCACAGAGGCTTTCAAACTATTAGTGACATTCATATTCCCTATTTCCTGAATTAAATTCTTCATACAAAAATAAATTATCTTGGGAGATAACATCTGGCTCCTACTTGGGGATGGGAACCTCCCAGTGAGGTCCCAAGAACCCCATACCAAAATTCCTTTCCCTAAAAGCAACTAAGTAATTTAACACTATTATTTATTGTTCCATTGGGCATGGAGTCTTATTCTAAAAGAAAACAACCTACTATCTACTAATTTACAATCATAAGGCCTCAAAGCCTCAAATAAAATAGAGTTCCAGGAACCGCCCATTTACTAGGCCATCGAATACTTCTTCACCTTCTAGATTCTGCAGTTTGAAGGTGTTATTCTCATATACCTGGTCTATAACAAAAGGGCCAATCCACAAAGAGTCAAATTTTCCATGTTTCCCATTGTCCTATCTAACAACATCCCACTTAAGGACCCAATCTTTGACCTGGAAGTTGTCTACCTTTGCTCTTTTGTCAAACATGCCCTTTATCCTCTGTTGATGAGCTTCTAATTTTCCTATAACTTGCTCCCTGATCTGTTGTAACTCTACCAAAACCATCATCCTTCTCATCATATCATTTAGTTCATCCTCCTCTTTTCGAATGAACTTTGTCGTTGGAAGGATGAGATGGATAGGAAAGATGGCCTCAATGCCATAAACTAGTTTGAATGGAGAAGTCCCTATGGATCTTTTATCTGTCACCCTATCAGCCCATAAAGCAAACTTAAGCTTTGAATCCCGACTTTTCTTATTTGTCTCTATTAGTTTCCTGATGATTCTGACTAACCTTTTGTTGGATGACTCAACCAAGCCATTGCCTTGTGGGTAATAGGATGTGGAGTGCACCAGTTGAATACCCATTGATTCACACATTCTAACTAATGCCCCAGCCTTAAAAGGTGGTGCAATATCAGTTACTAACCTTAATGGGCAACCAAACCTACTGAATATGTTCTCATATAAGAATCTCATGATGACTTGAAGAGTGGCATTTTTGGTGGGTACTGCTTCTATCCATTTGGTAAAGTAGTCAGTGGCTACCAAGATCCATTTATGATGTCCACTGGAAGATGGATTTATTTCACCTATGAAATCCATACCCCATTGTTAGAAAGTCCCATTCACTATAACAGGCCTAAGGGGCAAGGATTTGAGCTCATGCTTCCCTATAAATCTTTGACATTGGTCACAGGCCCTTACAAAAGTGCATACATCAGCAAAGAGGAATGGCCAATAGTATCCTGCTTTTAATATCTTGTGGGTTGTGGTTTTCCAGTAGTGGTGACCTCCACATGCTGGAATGAAAGTGATGCATGACCTACTCTAATTCCTCTTTATCTAGACACCTTAACAAAATTATAGACTGATCCCTCTAGTACAGTAGTTTGTCAATTATGCAAAACTTAACAGATTTCAACTTAAGAGCTCGTGCTTGGTTAGGAGTGAGATCAGGAGGAACTTCTAATTTAAGCAAAAATTGAATGATACCTGACTACCACTCACAAGAAGATGTGTTCTTAGCTACTGCTGGACTGCTATTCTGATCTTGATTTACTTATGTTTCAGCTGCTACCATAGTCTACACCTTTGCTGATCTGACACATGTGAAATTTATTCCCGTCAGTTCACAGTTTTCTTTGGCCATGAGTTTGGCCAGACCTAATCCCTTTACCAAATTGGTGGGTTTCACCTCTACATCAAACTCAATGAGTTTGGAAATCTACTTAGCTCTCTTCCCATCAATGTCAGGCTGAGTCAAAACATCCTTTACAATAGCTAAAGGGACATATGCAATGATCTTTGAATGGAGAATGGAGATTCTGAAGCTCTTCAAAGATTTTATGAGAGCATAAGCCTGCTTCTCAATTGTGTCATACTTCAGCTCAGTATCTCTCAGGGTTCTGCTGAAGAAAGCAATTGGATGATCGAGACCTTCATCATTCTTTTGTAATAGTACAGCTGCCACTGTGTCATAAGATGCAAAAGAGAAAATGTAAAAACCCTTGGTGTAGTCGGGACTAATCACGGTTGGGGCCTCCATGATGGCTTTCTTAATGTCCTCAAAAGAATTTCTCGCCTGGTCAGTCCACTTGATCTCTGCATCCTTTTTTAGCATGGTTGTTATGTTCTTTACCAGCTCAGAGAAATTTGGAATGAATCTCCTAAAAAAGTTTATCTTGCCTAAAAAGGACTGAATGTCTCTTTTTTACCTTGGTATTGACAGTTGCTGAATTGCTTCCACCCTTACCGGATCGATCTTTACACCTTTTGCTGAGACTATGTGTCCTAGGAGCTTTCCTTCATTGAGTGCAAACTAGGAATTCTTGGGGTTCAGTGATATTCCATACCTTTTGCACTTCAGAAATACCTTCCTTAAATGTTGCAAGTGGTCATGATGGCTATGAGAGTAAACTGTTAATTCTTCCAAATATATCAGCACAAATATATCTTTTAGCCCTACGAAATCTAGGTCCATGGCTCTCTGAAAAGTAGCCCTAGCATTCTTTAGCCCAAATGGAATTTTAGCATACATGAAGGTGCCCTAGGGGGTGGTAAAGGCATTCTTTTCTTGGCCATTAGGGTGTACAACAACTTGGTTGTATCCATAGAAGCCATCAAGGAAGGACATGAACCTAGCCCCTGAGACTTTCTACAGTAGATGTTCCATCTTGGGCAGTGGGTAGTTATCTTTTTTGGAACACTTGTTCAGGTTTCTAAAATCCACACACAACCTGATTTCTCCATTTTTCTTTCTTACCACTACTAGATTTGCAATCCACTTAGAATATCTGAGGGGAAATATGATCTTGGCTTTGAGGAGTTTGTGGATCTCTTTCTCAATCACTGGTAATAGAAGAGGGCTGATGGGTCTCGGCTTCTGTTTGAAAGGAATGGTGTCCTTCTCCAAAGGAATCCTTTGCTGGATGATGTTGGTGTCATATGTTTTTAGGTCACTATATTCCCATGCAAATACATCAGCAAACTCTTTTATCAAGATGCAAAATTCAGACTTTTGTCCAGTAGTCAGCCCAGTGGATAGATTTATCAGTTTTGGATGGCTTTGGCTACCTATGTTTCACTCTTGGACAGCAAGATCTAGCTCCCTCCTGGCAGGCTAGAAAGGGATGTCATTGTGATCAAAAATTTCTTCCAACAGTACTAGGCCTTGGGGTATGTAGTTGCTGGGCAATTGGAAAATATTCTGCTCAGTTACTTTATCTTTTAACTTGAGCTGTTTGGATTCCTCCATGTTAAGGTTTTCCTGGTCTATGTGTATGTCAGAGAATTCATCCACTAACTGAAGGAATTTACTAAGCTCCCCATCATTTTCAAAAATATTTTGAAAAGTGTTGTTGACTTACTGTATGATGAGGTCTGCGTCCCCGAAAATGTTTACACGCATGATCCCAATCTCCTTGGTTGCTTTAACTCCTAGCAGTAAGGCTTCATATTCTGCTATGTTGTTCATGGTTTTGAAATCAAGCTTGTAAGACAGGTGAATGTTTTCTTTAGATGGGGAGATCAAGACTACACCCATGCCTATTGAGTTTTGAGTTCTTGCCCCATCGAAATACATGGTCCAGATCATTGTTGTGACTTCTTCGGGCTGCAGACGGGTGGGCTCAGTGAGCTGAACTAATGTCTGATGATTATCATCTATTTGCAAGATGCAAGACCCAAAATCGGTGTCCACCGCATAGACGGGGTGATTTACAGAGCGACTCTCCTTGCTTATGATGTATGCTAGCTGATTTTCCCTGTACAGTCTCTTAGTTTCTCCTTCGAACATGGGAATGGTGGCATACATGAGATCCGTCTGAAGGGTGTCGCCCAATATTTTGCTCCGTGACCAGGACAACAAGAGGCCAAATTTTGGAGGAATATTGGCCACTACGATGTCCATCATTGTGCTTTTTGAAGGTAGTTGAGTTAAGTTTACAACAAGGTCTTTTATGAGGCCCAAGCACTTGACCTCCCTGGAGTCAAAGGAGAATAAATCATGGTAGGGCTTGGTAATGCTGAGGCTGATTTCATCCATCACAGCCTTAGGCATTAGGTTATGAGAAGCTCCTGAATCCAACAGACAGTTGTGGAGGATTTTATCATGGATTTTCAAGGATATATAGAATGGTGGGTAGGATTCCTTTAGGTCTTCGATCATGTGGCCCAGGGTTACAATAGGCTTGTCATCTTGCAGGTTCAGAAAGTTAGTGTCAATGTGCACCTTGGGCTGAAGGGAATTCAGAATGAAGGTTTTAAATGCATCATTATTCATCAAATCAATTAAAGGGAAAGGGATTTTCAATTTTTGAATTTCAGACTCAAGGTTGAAAGAATAATGCATCCTGTCTGGAAACCTTACCTCATGAACTGTAGGTTTGAGTTGGACTTGATCAGGTGTGGCTGAAGCTGTTGGTTTATGTAATGCTTTGGATGGAACAACCACTTTCTTTGGTAAAACAACAACCTTTCTAGCAGCTGCAGTAGGATGCTTGACCGATACAACATTCTTCTTGAGGGGAGCAACCAACCTAGACCTCAGTTGGTAACCTCCCTAACCATCAGCCTGATAGACAGCCTCTTTAGTGATCTGCTCATCAATCAGGGCTTCTTCATATTCTGTCTATGTCATAAAAGAATATTCCACCTCATCCTCCATGTAGTGGATATTGTCTTCAACCTCTCCTTCTTCTTCAATGAATTATGTCCCTTCTTCTAATACAACATTTTGAAATGGATCTCTTATCCTCTAGTCTTGCCCTTGATTTCTCTCCATTTTGAGAATATGAATAGGGGGATTTCCTCTTCTATAAGGAACAAAATTTGGGTTTCGAGGAGCAAATTCACTGGGCCCCTTACCCCTCACCGACAGATGTCCTTGCTCCTTTAATTTAGACATTTCAGCAATCAGGTTATCCAAAAGTTTGGTCATTTTTTCAATCTTGTTCTCTAATGCTGAAGCTCCACTATAGTCTGCTGGCTACTTTCTTCTGTCTACCTTCCCTTTGACCTTCTGAGATGCCAGAATGTTTGACTCTACCTCTAGGGCAGCATCCTACATGAGTGATAAGGAGGCAGACCTCCTTTCTCTGAGAAGTAGGCAGAAGTCAGAGTCAAAGGCATTTGCATAATTTATCATAGCGGAGGTACTGGTGGGATTAATCTCAGTGGGGATCTTGTTGTACATGTCATTGAATCTCTTGGTAAAGTTGGAGACAAACTCACCATTTTCTCTTTTCGGTTTGCTGAATTCTGTGATATAGTAGAGGTGGTCTCTCCTCTCTCCCCAATGCTTCAGGAAAATGTCATCTAGGGCCTCTATTCCTGCCACTGACCCAACAGGAAGTTCCTTAAACTACTTCCTAGCCTGGCCATCTAGGATTTGCACAAAAACTCTGGTCCATACATATTCGTGTTCTATATTTATATTTTCAGCATAGCTATAAAAAGCCTCTAGATGTTCTTCAGCAATGAAATCCCCTTCCCCTATAAACTTAGGCATATACTTGAGGTAATCCCTGGTAGGCATGGTTGCGAGAGGATTTGGCAAAATTAGGGGTGCATACCTAGCTACCAGGATCCTTTCCATCTTGGTCAATTGAGGGGTAGCCATATTGGAAATGGGTATGGACAGGGATGTGGAAGGCAGCACTGATGAAAATATTTGCTGAGAAGGCGGTGGTATACTTATCCCAGTGGATTCACTAGGGATTAGATCTTCACAAGCAGTAGTGCCTGAAGATTCCCAAGCCCTACATTTTTCTGATGTATCTAAAAATTTATGGGAATTAAGAGTTTTAGCAGAATAAATAACAAAAGAAATATTTCTTGAAATACCTAATGTAGCATTTTGTGCAGCACTACTGGTCTGTCTTAGTAAAGCCCTTGATTTCCTCAAGATTTCTTCTGGAACTGAAATGGGTGTTGTTGGTGGCCCCTTTGGGTTTGCTCTGGTACTTGGTCTTCTTGAAGCCACCTTATATCAATGGAGTCGCCAGATAGATGATTACAATTGTAATAATGTCCAAGCTCTGTCTATCATCAAAGCATGGATCTATGTCATTTCCCTGGGAAGCTGAGCTTCAATCTCCTCTCCTCGGCAACGGCGCCACTTTGTTATCACTCTAGGAAACTCCTCTAGGTTGTAGCTCGAGGATGCCTGGTGTTAACACCATTATTTAGCAGGGAAGCAAAGAGACCATGGTGGAAAGAAAATAATGGTCACTTGTCAAAACTTTGGTTAAAATTTATAGTATAAGAGTAAGACAAAGGGCTTGTAAGTGGTGAAATGTCATGGGGTCAAACGATGCAGAGTAGAAAAGTGGAAGATCAACGGCCCATATTATGTCCGCTCTCTAAAAGGTGCAAGAAGGATAAGTATGTGCAGGTGTTCAATGTAAGATAGAGATCGACGGTCGTTAATCCAGCTTGATGAGATCTACGGTCTTAGCAGACTCCGCCTTGTGAACCTGCACGTTTGTTAAAACAAAGAAACCCGGTGGAAAGGAGTACGTGTCACTCGATCTGACGGTGGGGAAATAAAGGCAGATTACATCAACGATCGTGGATGAATCTGCAATGGGAACTTGCACGTTTGATAAGACGAGGACGCTCGGTGGAATTAGGTACGTGTCACTTGATCCAATGGCTAAAAAATAAAGGTGAAATAGATCGACAGTCAATGATGGATCCAGAACAGGAAGCTACGCGATAGTTGGAAGTAAATGGCGGTAGCGAAATAAAAACCATTGTACACGTGGTCGACTATGGCATGTTCCGGAGGCAAAAGTGGTTTGGTGGAAACCACCAAAGGGAGCCTCCGGAGTGGGGTCCTATAAAAGCATAGTTGACTTGTTCGGTGATTATTTTATTGGCGCCGAACGATTGTGAAAAAGACCTATGTGCTCGTCAACCTTTGACTGTCAATTTCAAATGCACGCAGCCATGGTAACAGGTAAGGCTCAAACGCCCATAATTCATCTATCTGGTTACCATTATCGACTGAAGTATGGACCAAGAAAAGGAATTGCAAGGGTCTGGTCATATTTTAGATGACCGGGAAGACTATCTGGTTGATAGAGACCGAGGGGTGTGTGACCCGTTCCTGTCCATAGGAAGTGTATCAGTCAGTAAAGAGAGGTTATGGCATTATAATTCACAGGGAAATGATGTCTTAAATGTCTGTAAATCCTTTTTATATTATTTTGCCGTCGAACAAACCCTGCATTTTCCTGAATTCACAGTGGTGCGCGGTTAATTATTCCCCTTCTCAAAGAGTCATTGTCAGTCATTCTACTTCTCGAATACTCTGTAAAATCAATGCCAAAGTCATTCGCGAAAACTTAAACCTTCCCGAAAGTTACCCTGACAACCGTGAACCTGTAAATGAGCCTTATTCTTGCTGAATTGTACAAAAGTTGTATCAATGAAGTCCGTTGCAAATTCCTTTCCAGTATTTTGAAAGAGGGTCAGTATTTAGACGGTCTTTTCCTGCCTTACCATGTTCATATTTTTAAAAATGAAGTTCAATTAGTGGTATCCTTGGTCTATCAAATTTTGGGTCTTGACGATGATTGTTGCGTAAATGAAGTCATCCTTGGTTTTTTGTTAAAAATGAGTTCATTTGGTTCGGAGTCTCAATCAGTTCCTGTGTTTATTCTAGATGAGTACTTGGCAGAAGCAATACACCTTCAGTTAAGTGAATTCCCAAAGGTCAGTTTCTTTAAATTTCAAACTTACTTGTTGAACATGTTGTTGTGTTCAAATGTCACTGAATTACAGTTTTTGAGTACCATCTTCTCTTCTGATTTGCCCAAGCAGATTAGCATGTTTGAGTTTTCTAATTCAATCATGTCAGAGATATATAAAATGTTGTTCGATGAAGTGTTGCCCCGTGTGTTAGAAGATATGAAATTCCTGATGCAGTCTTCACCTGAGAATCGAGTCGGAGACTGCTTCCTGCATAAAGATTGTATTGTTTTAAGGATATATGGGTTCACTGGGGAACCATATAAGTTACCTTCTTTCCTCAGTCCCAAAGTTTTTGCATTAGAATTCATGAGGAAAAGGTTGTATTCATAGGAAGAACATTTTGGAGCCTTTAAAAAATCTTCAAATATCAAATTCCCTCTCAAGGTTGGCTCTTTTATTTTCAAAAATAAAGGTACCTTAGTGTTTATTGAAAAGTTATTGGGAAGCATGGAATTTCAAAAAGAGCCGAAGGAAAATTATGATCCTCACCACATAATTTCCCTAAGGAAGCAGGCCAACAAAAAAAAACCATTTGAACACCATTTTATTGAAGGATTAAATGAAACAGCAAATTTGTTGCAGTTTTCGGAAATTCAAGGGTCCGATGGAGATGCAAGTACTTTACCAGCTACGGTATCACAAGTGACAAAGGGTCCTAATGTTTTGATTAAGAGGAGTCTGTCTAAAATTGAAAGCATGGAAGTGGATGAAGAGGGGTCACACAAAAAGGTAAAATTGTTACAAGTTGGTGGAGTTTCAAGTGAAGAGATTTCTGATGATTTCAAGAGAGTTGCTTTAGTCCCAACGAAATCTGTACAAGTAAATCAATTTTATTTTAAAAGTGTGGATAATTCAGAATCAAGTCCAATTTTCAAATCCAAAGAGGAGGTCAAAGCCAATTATATGGAAAAGCGAAAGCAGTCTCTGGAAGATACAAGGAATTTACTCCCACGGGTAAGGAGTTTAAGCAATCCAAAAACTTCCTTGATTTCTGCCCGAGATACAGAAAGAAATACTTTAAAATTGGCCATGGTTAATGATAAAAAGATGAAAAAGATGGAAGTAAGGTTGGACAAGATTAGTGTACTTGACAAGATACAGCTACACAAGCAAACAAGTGACATTATTTATTCAGACCTACTGCAAGCTATGATGAGAATCAATAAGCTACAAATTTTGGTAGATAAGTTAGAGGTTCAAGTAAAATGAAAGAGTTGACAATAAGGCCAATGCCATTCAAATTAAAAAGCTACAAGAAGATATTATCAGTTCAGGAAGTGAAAAAGATAATACCCAAGCGATTAGAAGAATGTTGGAAGAAAAAGACAATGCTCTCCAAGTTTTGAAGAAAAAGTTAAAGATCCCAAGCACTGAGCATGTTCAATCATCTGAATTATTGGCACTGCAAGAAGAGAAAGACAAGGTCCACCAGGATATGATGGAACATAAAGAAAGAGATGTTGAATTACAAGAGGAAAAAGACAGGTGGGAAACTGAATGAAGTGAGCTGATATCTCAAATCGCCATGCTAAAAAAGGACCAAAATGATGAAAAGGAGAACATGGAGGAATTGATGAGTCAGAATCCTACTGATGAGGACCTGTCTATTGTAAATATTGAGAAGCCATTAAATGATTTTTCTGCAAATGATTTGTTAGTACCTATGTCCCAGGTAAGCCTAAAGGATGAATAAATAAAAGAGTTAAAGGTAGAAAATGAAAAGATCAAGTCTGAATTAGCCAAAGTAAGTGAGAATAAAAACAAAATATTGCAAGACAGGAATCAGCTGCAAAATAAGTTCAATGAACTAAAAGAAAGAAACATTGGGAAAGGTCCTCTCCAGGGGGAAAAGCACATCATTTGGGACACCTTATCTATAGAAATCACTAAATTCAGGCACCATTTGAACTTTATAGATGATCAAAACATATTGGTCAATTTGTCCCACCAAAGACTAAAATTAGTGAATGAAAATATGGAAAGAAGACCCCTTACCACAGCCCAAAACACATTGAATTTTTTAAATTCATTGACATACTAGAAATTACATGATATGGGAATAAAGGACAGAATATCAATAGTACTACGGGCTAAAAGGTTCATCCACAAGCACCATTTAATGAAGACAGTCCATGACAAGGCAAATGAAATGCTTTCACAGGTTAATAACTTCAAGCAGGTTTTCAAAGAGCTATTTGAGGACGGCCTACCATCCTTTTGGGACAAGGAAGGATGGATGTTCTCTCAGGAGCACTATCACAGCTTGTTAGTTCAAATTCGAATGGATCATTCCAAATTTGATGATTTGGAAAAAGGCCTAACCGAGAAAGCTATTGTGGACAAATTGACAGAGGATTTTGAAATCTTACAAAAGTTCCTAATCATCAATAGATGATTGCCCAAGGTATCATACGAAGCTTACATGGAGTTAGAAGTGTCAATTCAAGAGATGATGGAATATGATACCCCAAGCACGGAGCAATGGAAAGCTGTGGAAAGGTTTGGAAAGACAAAATACATCCTTCATTCATGAGAACAGATGTCGCGCGGTGAGGAGCTGCTGGGATAGGCCTTGTACCAAGTTGATTTAATTTAATGATCTATTAGGATTGAAGCTGTAGTTTATTCCTAGAAGTTAGGAATTTAGTTACAAGACTTTAATTAAGCTGGTCATTCAGTTATGGATCTTCTTGGAAGATGGATCATTTTATGTATATATTTGCATCTATTTTATTTGATGGGGGTTGGAACCCATCGTGTTGTTGAAGGTTTTGAAAGACATATTATTTTTGAATAACAGAGTGAATGCATAAGAATTATTAGAGATTCCTGTGTCATTTCCATTACAGTCCGTATTTCTTTCCTTATGTGATTGTGTTTTCTAGTGTAACACTTCATCCTGTTTTTCTTCGTATCTAAAACACAGTATTGGATGGTTAGAATTCATAATGTTTATGCTCTGATCATCATTTTGGATATTTTATACATTCTTCTACTAAAGTTAATATAGAACTCATCTTTGATGCTCTGTATTAATGGGCTGTTCATTGTCTCTTCTATCCCACCTGAACTAAATGAATGACTGTAATGAAATGGTTACCTTGCCTTTGATAAATCTCATGTATGTGTCTTTGTGATATTTTTATTTTTATGTGAATCCATGCCCAATGGTTAAGTGTTGTTTCAATCATCTATACAAATCTTTGGATGTTAATTATATCTGGTCTCGTTAAATCTGTATTGAGAGATCCCTCTCTGGAAGAAAAACCAGTTTCTTTCTAAAGTGGTTTTGTTGTTACCTTGGGATTTACCTTTACAACCTTGGGTACATTCTGAGTGCTAACAAATTGGCGCTATTGTCGGGGAACGAAAGTGCGTATTTTCCCTGGGGGGACGACTGTGTTTAAATAAAATTTCTGTGGGCAAACAGGAATTTTTTGATAGCAAAAAGGTTGTATTTTTGTCCTGGTGACTCCATTGTAAAACTTCTTCAGAACTTAAGGAGTCATTCTGGCTTCGAGAAGACACATGCGAGGTAACTCTCATACCGAAATATTGAAAAGTTTTGAAGACCCATAAAAGTTATTTAAGAGAAAAAATAAAGAAAAGTTAAGTTTTCCTTTGTTTGGTGCATCATTATCTCAAGATTCTCACATTGATACAGAATGGGAAGTTAATGCTGGGAAAAGTCTGTCGAGAACCAAATCCGAGTCTGACCTTAGGAATACTAAGTTCAATCCTCGAAGGTTAGAATCTTATTTGTTGGATTCCCTCTGGAGAGATTTACAACAGACCACTAAAGTTGAAACATTTACCTCTCAAAATACTCAAAGCTCTTCAGTTCCTGTGAATCCACCTAGACCAATGGCAGCCAGATTTGCTCCCTTGCGTTTGCCTCCTTTATTACACGACCTTCCTCAGAACTATTCCCAAAGAATTTCTTTGTTTGATGGAGAAGGTGACGTAACCACAAAACTGCATGTTGCCAAGTTTGAAGATTTCATTGACTTAGAAGAAGTTGATTATCCAGATGTTAAAATGCGGTTGTTTGCCCAAAGTTTGTTAGGTGAGGCAAAGAAATGGTTTAAATATTTGCCAAATGGGTCTATAGTGAATTTTTAGGATTTCCAAAATGTTTTCCTAGATAGGTGGGATGATAAACAGAACCCTTTTCAGCTCTTATCTTAGTATAACAGTCTCAAAAAAGGAGGTTTCGAATCTATCCATGAATTTTCTAGCAGATTTATGAGGGTTTATAATTCCATTATGGAGGATATAAAACCTTCTGCGGTCACAGCCAAATTGCACTATGCTGGAGCTTTTGATAATGATTTTGCATTTTCATTAAGGGAGAGAAAATCAGCAACTCTTGCGGCCATGTTTACAGATGCTCTAGAAGTAGAAGCAAATATGATGGCAAGTGGAAAGATGAAACATAGAGATATTGATAGAAGGAAAAAGGAAGAAAATTTGCCTTTTGCTTCTTCTTCTACTAATGATGTCAAATTTGAAATAATAATGAAAACCATGGAAAAGTTGATGGATAGATTAAATATGGATAATAGGGGATTCAATAGAGAACAAGCTGAGCCTCAAATCAGGAATCCTAATTTCAGGAGACCGAATCCTCTTGTTCCTCCCCAAAACCGACAAAGAGACGTAAGAAATCCAAGAAATCAGGAGGAACAGCAAATTCGTCCACCATTCCCGGAAAATTATGTTGCTGATGAAGACGATCCCACTAAAAATGAGATTCATCTTTTTGGAGAACAGGACTCGGAGATATATCTTACTGAGGAAGAGTAGAACATGTTTGGACGAGAAGATGGAAGTGAAGAATTTGAAATGGAAACTGAGCAGTATCAAAGGGGTTATTTACACGCTATGGATGATGTGCAGAGGAAAATCATACTGAGGAACAGGGATGTCCTCATAAATAAAGGAAAGGAAAACCCAAATCAGCCTTCGACTAGTTCTTTGAATGTAGAAAAGGGAAAAGAACTACAAAAAGAGTCTTTTGTAAATAAAGAGGTTGAAAATGATGTATAAAGAGATAAAGCAATAAAGCAGGCGGATCCGGTTGATGTGGAAAAAATTGGTTCTGGCTTCAATTTACAAAATGAACTTTCAAAGCTAAAAATCTCTATTCCATTTAATGAGTTATTGAGAAACAATGAATACAGAAACACTATCACAAAAATGGTCAAAAATCAAGGAGAATGGAAATCTGACATTTTAGAGTTGAACGATGATAACCCTGTTATTTCGTTTGGGTCAAAGGTTGAAAATTTAGAAAGTGAAGAAGTCCCTCCTTTATATTTGAGTTTAAATGTGCATGATAAGGTGGTCCACAATGCTATGCTAGACTCAGGGGCATCACACAACTTAATGCCGAAAGGAGTGGTAGAGAGTTTGGGATTAGAAGTAACAAGACCTTATAAAGATTTGTACTCGTTTGATTCTAAAACGGTGAAATGCCTTGGTTTGATTAAAGATATGGTGGTAACCCTAAATAAATTGCCATCTAAAACTATAGTCATGGATGTGGTCGTGGAAGATATTCCACCTAAGTTCGGGGTGCTATTGTCAATATCTTGGACTTCCAAGTTGAAAGGTAGTTTACAGATGGATATGTCTTACGCTACAATTCCTGTTCGAGATGGGATCAGAAGATTATATAGTGAAAAAAGGACCCCTTATGTAGTGAGCAGTCAAGATAAACCTAAAATTCATCACATCTATGCTGTTGATATTGACTTGGGGTCTTCCATTTTCTTTAATGATGTTGTTCCACATGATGTAGAAGAGGCATTGTAGAAGAAGTCTAAGGAGAATAAGGAAAAGGAAGTACTAGAACAGGATGCTTTGGAAGTGAAACAAAAAAGGGAAGGCCAATGGATTATGTACTTTGACGAATCTGCTGCAAAAATAGGTGTTGGAGCCGGTGTGTATATAATTTCTCCTGTTCGGGATTTCAAAGCTTTATCGTATAAATTAACATTTGAGTGCAAGAATAATGTGGCAGAATATGAAGATTTGTTACTGGGATTGCATGCTTTGAAAGATTTGGGAGCTCAAAAAATAAGAGTCTTGGGAGACTCAAAGTTGGTGATAAATTAAGTAAATGAAAGCTATCAAACCAGGCATCCTCGGATGAGGGATTATATAAATTAAGTATGGGATATGTTGGGAAACATCTTTACAGAGCATGCAATTTAGGTAGTTCCCAGACATGAAAATTTGGTAGCTGATTCTTTAGCTGTGGCTGCCGGAAAATTTGAAACCCCTGTTGCTGGTCAGAGGGAGTACCAGGTGGAAATTGTGAATAGACCCTCTATTCCGGATAACTCTAAATACTGGCAGGTGATCGAAGATGATATGCAGATCAGAATATTCCTAGAGCTCTCCCAAGAATTTGTGAATACTCCTATTGAACCGAAAATGACAATGGCGAGATTATTCAAGACGATGAAGAACTTGAGAAGGAAGGGATTAGCACTAAAAAATTGAAAGGAACCCTAGGAGGTAAGGATATTATCCAGTTAAAAAACAATTTCATACCAAGAGGACTAATTCCTTTAGAAAAACTTTTTGATTAGAATGATGTAGCTAAGAATCCCAAAGAAAATCCCATTGAGAATGCTCTTGAAGATAAGAATATTGGCATCGAAGAAAATCCTAAGATTGTGAAGTTGTCCAGGAAGTTGCCTGAAAAAGAAAAAGAAGAGTATGTGAAATTAATGAAAAAATATACAGATGTATTTGCATGGAGTTATGAAGACCTGAAGGAGTATGATACATCTATCATACAACATACTATTCCTATAAAGCCTGGAGAGAAACCTTTCAAGAAGAAGCTCAGAAGGATAAACCCTAAGTTGCTCCCTATTATTGAGAAGGAAATTAAAAATTTATTTGATGCCAAGATCATTGTCACTCTAAGGTTTTCAAGATGGGTTGCAAACCTTGTTCCTGTTAGAAAGAAGAATGGAGAAATAAGATTGTGTATAGATTTCTGGAACTTGAACAAAGTTTCTATGAAGGACAATTATCCTTTGCCAAAGATGGACCATATATTGCAGAAAGTAGTTGGAGCTGAAAGAATTTCAATGTTGGATGGTTTTTCCGGCTATAATCAGATCAAAGTATTACCTGAAGATCAAGAAAAAACTGCTTTCACTACACCTTGGGGCACTTTTATGTATGTAAAAATGCCTTTTGGCTTAATGAATGCAGGAGCTACTTTCCAACGGGCTATGGACATTGCTTTTGCAAGGGAAATCGGGAATTTGGTAGTGATCTACATGGATGATATCACAGTCTATTCAAAATCTAATAGAGAGCATCTACGTCATCTAGATAAAGTTTTCATGAAATGTAGGAAGTTTGGCATATCATTGAATCCAAAGAAGTCCAATTTTGCATTGGAAGAAGGAAAGTTGTTGGGCCATATAATATCAAAAGATGGAATAAAAATTGATCCTGAAAGGGTGAGTGCCATTCTGAAAGTAGGTGAACCCAGGAGTAAAAAAGAGATACAATCATTCTTGGGGCAGGTAAATTTTTTGAGAAGGTTTGTGCCAAGTTTTGCTGAGATCTTAATGAATATCACAAATATGTTGAAGAAAGGTCACGAGATAAAATGGAGTGCTGAAGCTAGAAAGTCTTTTTGGGAAATAAAAAAAGAAATATCAGAGGCTCCTGTGTTGGTGAGCCCAGATTTTACCAAAGACTTCTCAGTATTTTCATATGCTTCAGAATATACTATAGCAGCAGTTCTATTACAGAAAAATGATGAGAATTTGGAGCAGCCCATAGCATTTTTTAGCAAAATGTTAAGGGATGGAGAATTAAAATATGACATTATGGAGAAACAAGCTTATGCCTTAGTCAAAGCACTGAAGGATTTTAGAGTGTATATCCTGCATTAACATATAATTGCACATGTTCCATCTGCTGCAGTAAAGGGAATCTTGACACAACCAGATCTAGAAGGTAGAAGAGCAAAATGGATTGCTACATTGTTGGAGTATGATATCGAAATAAAGCCCACCAAGTTGATTAAAGGACAAGGGTTAGCTAAAATGATGGCTAATTCAAACTGTGAAGCTTTGAAAATTAATTTCTTATCTCATCAAGCTAATCAGTTAGATACAGAAGTGGAAGTAATGGCTGATTTTGTGGCTTCTCCATGGTATTCTGATATTGTATATGTCCTTCGAAATTTGCAAGCACCAGAGGGATTGAGTAAGTCAAGAGCCCGATCCATAAAATTAAAAGCTGCCAAATTTTGTATCCTAATTCAATATCTTTATTGGAAAGACCCCAGAGGAGTGTTGTTGAATTGTCTTTTGGAAAATGAAGCTCAGCATACAATCAAAGAATTTCATAAGGGAGATTGTGGGGGGCATCATTCTTGGAAGGTGACGGCAAACAAAATTCTAAGAGCAGGCTATTATTGGCCTACAATATTTTCAGATGTGTATAAAGAAACTAGTAAGTGTCATCAATGCCAAATTTTTTACGGAAAAAGAAAAGTACTTCCTCTCCATTTGAATCCCATAACAGTAGAAGCTCCTTTTCAGCAGTGAGGTTTGGATTTTATTGGTGAAATAAATCCCAATTCATCAGGACAACACAAATGGATTTTGACAGCTACAGACTATTTTACAAAATGGATTGAAGCTATCCCCACTAGAAGAGCCACGAAGAATGTAATCATGGATTTTCTTGAGGAAAATATATTGGCTCGATTCGGGTGCCCCAGAAGAATAGTAACAGATAATGCAGCTGCGTTTAAATCCAAGAAAATGATTGATTTTTGTCACAAGTATCATATAAGCCTCAATCATTCAACTGCCTATTATCCACAGGGAAATGGGTTGGCAGAATCCTCTAATAAAAGCCTAGTGAGGATCATTAGGAAGCTCTTAGAAGATAACAAAAGGTCCTGGCACACCAAGCTCAAGTATGCTCTCTGGGCTGACAGGATTAGTACCAAAAGGGCGATTGGCATGTCTCCATTCCAACTGGTGTACGGGACTGAAGTTGTTTTTCCAGCATTGTTAGGTGTCCCAGTCATGAGGTATTTCCAAGATCAGCAAGAAGAACCAAATCACATGCAAAGGAGGATAAATCAAATTATTGAAATGGATGGGTGAAGGAATAAAGCTTATGACAAGGTGCAATCACATCAGGAGAAAATGAAAAGTACTTTCGACAGGAGAATCAAGGAAGAGCAGTTTCAGATTGACTATTTGGTATTGAAGTGGGATGCTCCGAAAGAGGACAAACATGGGAAATTTGATCATATGTGGGTAGGTCCTTATGTTGTTGCTGGTTACAGAGGGAAAAATGCATTTCTGCTGGAATATCCGAACGGGGTTCGTCTAGATAGTAACCCCGTCAATGGAAGGTATCTGAAACATTACCTGTCCTAAGGAGGAGGGTAAAATTTGTATTATAGCCTGTAAATACTTATTTCTCTTTACAAAGTTAACATGAATGGTAAGACGAATGTATTTGAAGCCCGCAGTGAATGCCCTAAGGTACAGGAGGCGTGCTTTCCCTTTCTCAAAAAAAAAATATATATCTACAAAAAACAAAAGATGAGTTTTCTGGAAGTTATTGTGAAAAATCAAAAAACAGGCACCTGGTCTACGAGTTCTTTGATACCTCCCAGGGAGGATATCATCCCTAGATGGAGCCAGCTATTAACACCATTATTTAGCAGGGAAGAAAAGAGACCATGGTGGAAAGAAAATAATGGTCACTTGTCAAAAATTTGGTTAAAATTTATAGTATAAGAGTAAGACAAAGGGCTTGTAAGTGGTGAAATGTCGTCGGATCAAACGATGCAGAGCGAAAAAGTGGAAGATCAACGGCCCGTATTATGTCCGCTCTCTAAAAGGTGCAAGAAGGATAAGTACGTGCGGGTGTTCAATGTAACATAGAGATCGACGGTCGTCAATCCAGCTTGATGAGATCTACGGTCTTAGCAGACTCCACCTTGTGAACCTGCACGTTTGTTAAAACAAAGAAACCCGGTGGAAAGGACTACATGTCACTCGATTTGACAGTGGGGAAATAAAGGCAGATTACATCAACGATCATGGATGAATCCACAATGGGAACTTACACGTTTGATAAGACGAGGACGGTCGGCGGAATTAGGTACGTGTCACTTGATCCAATCGCTGAAAAATAAAGGTGAAATAGATCGACGGTCAATGATGGATTCGGAGCGGGAAGCTGTGCGATAGTTGGAAGTAAAGGGCGGTAGCGGAATAAAAACCATTGTACACGTGGTCGACTATGGCGCGTTCCGGAGGAAAAAGTGGTTTGGTGGAAACCGCCAAAGGGAGCCTCCGGAGTGGGGTCCTATAAAAGCATAGTTGACTTGTTCGGTGATTATTTTATTGGCGTCGGACGATTGTGAAAAAACCTGCATGCTCGTCAACCTTTGATTGTCAATTTCAAACACACGTAGCCACGGTAACAGGTAAGGCTCAAACACCCATAATTCATCTATCTTGTTACCAGTATCGACTGAAGTATGGACCAAGAAAATGAATTGCAAGGGTTTGGTCGTATTTTAGATGACCGGGAAGACTATCTGGTTGATAGAGACCGAGGGGTGTGTGACCCGTTCCTGTCCATAGGAAGTGTATCAGTCAGTAAAGAGAGGTTGTGGCATTATAATTCACAGGGCAATGATGTCTTAAATGTCTGTAAATCCTTTTTATATTATTTTGTCGTCGAACAAACCTTGCATTTTCCTGAATTCGCAGAGTGGTGCGCGCTTAATTATTCCCCTTCTCAAAGAGTCATTGTCAGTCATTCTACTTCTCAAATACTCTATAAAATCAATGCCAAAGTCGTCCGCGAAAACTTAAACCTGCCCAACAATTACCCTGACAACCGTGAACCTGTAAATGAGCCTATTCTTGCTGAATTGTACAAAATTTGTATCACTAAAGTCCGTTGCAAATTCCTGTCCAATATTTTGAAAGAGGGTCAGTCTTTAGACACTCTTTTCCTACCTTACCATGTTCATATTTTTAAAAATGAAGTTCAATTAGTGGTATCCCTAGTCTGTCAAATTTTGGGTCTTGACGATGATTGTTGTGTAAATGAAGTCATCCTTGGTTTTTTGTTAAAAATGAGTTCATTTGGTTCGGAGTCTCAATCGGTTCCTGTGTTCAGTCTAGATGAGTACTTGGCGAAAGCAATACACCTTCAATTAAGTGAATTCCCAAAGGTCGGGTTCTTTAAATTTCAATCTTACTTGTTGAACATGTTGCTGTGTTCAAATGTCACTGAATTGCAGTTTCTGAGTACCATCTTCTCTTCCGATTTGCCCAAGCAGATCAGCATGTTTGAGTTTGCTAATTCAATCATGTCAGAGATATATAAAATTTTGTTCGATGAAGTGTTGCCACGTGTGTTAGAAGATATGAAATGCCTAATGCAGTCTTCGCCTAAGGATCGAGTCGGAGACTAGTTCCTGCATAAAGATTGTTATGTTTTAAGGATATATGGGTTCACTGGGGAACCATATAAGTTACCTGCTTTCCTCACTCCTAGATTTTTTGCATTAGAATTCATGAGGCAAAGGTTGTATTCAGAGGAAGAACATTTTGGAGCCTTTAAAAAATCTTCAAATATCAAATTCCCTCTCAAGGTTGGCTCTTTTATTTTCAAAAATAAAGGTGCCTTAGTGTTTATTGAAAAGTTATTGGGAAGCATGGAATTTCAAAAAGAGTCGAAAGCAAATTATGATCCTCACCACATAATTTTCCTAAGGAAGCAGGCCAACAAAAACAAACCATTTGAACACCAGTTTATTGAAGGATTAAATGAAACAACAAATCTGTTGCAGTTTTCGGAAATTCAAGGGTCCGATGGAGATGCAAGTACTTTACCAGCTACAGTATCACAAGTGACAGAGGGTCCTAATGTTTTGATTAAGTGGAGTCTGTCTGAAATTGAAAGCATGGAATTGGATGAAGATGGGTCACACAAAAAGGCAAAATTGTTACAAGTTGGTGGAGTTTCAAGTGAAGAGATTTCTGATGATTTCAAGAGAGTTGCTTTAGTCCCAACGAAATCTGTACAAGTAAATCAATTTTCTTCTAAAAGTGTGGATAATTCAGAATCAAGTCCAATTTTCATATCCAAAGAGGAGGTCAAGGCCAATTATATGGAAAAGTGAAAGCAGTCTCTGGAAGATACAAGTAATTTACTCCCACGGGTAAGGAGTTTAAGCAATCCAAAAACTTCCTTGATTTCTACCCGAGATACAGAAAGAAATAATTTCAAATTGGCCATGGTTAATGATAAAAAGATGACAGAGATGGAAGTAAGGTTGGACAAGATTAGTGTACCCGAAAAGATACAGCTACACAAGCAAACAAGTGACATTATTTATTCAGACCTATTGCAAGCTATGATAAGAATCAATAAGCTACAAATTTTGGTAGATAAGTTAGAGGTTCAAGTAAAACATGAACGAGTTGAAAATAAGGCCAATGCCATTCAAATTAAAAAGCCACAAGCAAATATTATCAGTTCATGAAGTGAAAAATATAATACCCAAGCGATCAGAAGAATGTTGGAAGAAAAAGACAATGCTCTCCAAGTTTTGAAGAAAAAGTAAAAGATCCCAAGCACTGAGCATGTTCAATCATCTGAATTATTGGCACTGCAAGAAGAGAAAGACAAGGTCCACCAGGACATGATGGAACATAAAGGAAGAGCTGTTGAATTACAAGAGGAAAAAGGCAGGTGGGAAACTGAACGAAGTGAGATAATATCTCAAATCACCATGCTAAAAAAGGACCAAAATGATGAAAAGGAGATCATGGAGGAATTGATGAGTCAAACTCCTACTGATGAGGACCTATCTATTGTAAATATTGAGAAGCCATTAAATGATTTTTCTGTAGATGATTTGTTAGTACCTATGTCCCAGGTAAGCCTAAAGGATGAATAAATAAAAGAGTTAAAGGTAGAAAATGAAAAGATCAAGTCTGAATTAGCCAAAGTAAGTGAGAATAAAAACAAAATATTGCAAGACAGGAATCAGCTGCAAAATAAGTTCAATGAACTAAAATAAAGAAACATTGGGAAAGGTCCTCTCCAGGGGGAAAAGTACATCATTTGGGACACCTTATCTATAGAAATCACTAAATTTAGGCACCATCTGAACTTTATAGATGATCAAAACATATTGGTCAATTTGGCCCACCAAAGACTAAAATTAGTGAATGAAAATATGGAAAGAAGACCCCTTACCACAGCCCAAAACACATTGAATTTTTTAAATTCATTGACATACTAGAAATTACATGATATGGGAATAAAGGACAGAATATCAATAGTACTATGGGCTAAAAGGTTCATCCACAAGCACCATTTAATGAAGACAGTCCAGGACAAGGCAAATGAAATGCTTTCACAGGTTAATAACTTCAAGCAGGTTTTCAAAGAGCTATTTGAGGACGAACTACCATCCTTTTGGGACGAGGAAGGACGGATGTTCTCTTAGGAGCACTATCACAGCTTGTTAGTTCAAAGCCTCATGGATCATTCCAAATTCGATGATTTGGAAAAAGGCCTAATAGGGAAAGCTATTGTGGACAAATTTACACAGGATTTCGAAATCTTACAAAAGTTCCTAATCATCAGGAGAGGATTGCCCAAGGTATCATACGAAGCTTACATGGAGTTAGAAGTGTCAATTCGAGAGATGATGGAATATGATACCCCAAGCACAGAGAAATGGAAAGCTGTGGAAAGGTTCGGAAAAACAAAATACATCCTTCATTCATGAGAATAGATGTCGCGCGGTGAGGAGTTGCTGGGATAGGCCGTGTACCAAGTTGATTTAATTTAATGATCTGTTAGGATTGAAGCTGTAGTTTATTCCTAGAAGTTAGGAATTTAGTTATAAGAATTTAATTAAGCCGGTCATTCAGTTATGGATCTTCTTGGAAGATGGATCATTTTATGTATATATTTGCATCTATTTTATTTGATGGGGGTTGGAACCCATCGTGTTGTTGAAGGTTTTGAAAGACATATTATTTTTGAATAACAGAGTGAATGCATATGGATTATCAGAGATTCCTGTGTCATTTCCATTACAATCCGTATTTCTTTCCTTATGTGATTGTGTTTTCTAGTGTAACACTTCATCCTGTTTTTCTTCGTATCTGAAACACAGTATTGGATGGTTAGAATTCATAATGTTTATGCTCTGATCATCATTTTGGATATTTTATACATTCTTCTACTAAAGTTAATATAGAACTCATCTTTGATGCTCTGTATTAATGGGATGTTCATTGTCTCTTCTGTCCCACCTGAACTAAATGAATGACTGTAATGAAATGGTTACCTTGCCTTTGATAAATCTCATGTATGTGTCTTTGTGATATTTTTATTTTTATGTGACTCCATGCCCAATTGTTAAGTGTTTTTTCAACCATCTATACAAATATTTGGATGTTAATTATATCTGGTCTCATTAAATCTGTATTGAGAGATCCCTCTCTGGAAGAAAAACCAGTTTCTTTCTAAAGTGGTTTTGTTGTTACCTTGGGATTTACCTTTACAACCTTGGGTACATTCTAAGTGCTAACACCTGGTAAATTACAATGTTTTTTAGGATTTTCATATATGGGTCAAGTTAGTCGACCTATGTAACCTTTCCACTCTCAAGGAATGCATAAGACTCACTCGTTTACAAGGATTTTAGTTGCAATTTGCTCAGAAATTCGACTATAAGGTGCAGGGATGGAGAACTCACCAGGATGGAAAACTTACACACATAACACATGCATATTAATGGCTAAATCCCACTGAGGATGGTATTTATAAATCAAATATCACTAATAGACCATTAGGATGACAACTATTAGCTTTTTAATAAATCTAAAATTGACCTGAATGCACATTCAGGCATAAACACAGTAAAGAAAGAGATGATGGTTGAACAGATCACAACAAAAGAGCTTATGCCATGAACAAGTAAAATGAGAAGATTGAAAGTATTATTGGCTCATAAATCCATGAAGTTGAACCCTTATTAATAAATCAATCATGGGCTTTATAGCCTTCTACAAAAATCACAGATCCTGAAAATCTGATCTGTTTACACAAAAAATGCTTGAAAGTGATAGTTTTTTCCAAATTAGGGCTTAAAACCCTTGCTAACTATTTGTCTGTCTATTGTGGATATCTAGTTCACTGAGTGAACTTTTAATAGCTGAAGTGGTCGCTGATAATCGACATTGCTGGTTCATATTGAAATTGCCATCAACAACCAGTGTTTCGGCAGTTAATTTGAAGTAACATTTCTTGTTTTAATCCACCGGAGTTTTCTACCTTGTCTCCATAATCACTGATCAGAAGCTTTGTCTTCTAGTCCATCGATGCCCCAAGTCTCAACACTGTCACAGTGTTGTCACCTTAAATCACTAGCATTGCGACGGCTTCTTCATTGGCGATCGAAAGCTTTTTCCTTTATCCCATCGAAACTCCAAATCTCAACGCTGGCGCTCTTCATCATTAGCTCATCGGAGATCAAGAGCTGTGATAACTAATGCATCAAAACCTTTTTTCTGAACATTGTCATGGTTTCGGAGGTGAAACGGACTGAATTTATCACTGCCATAAGTTTATTGATGAAGGGATCAGGGCATTAGTCATCTATGCGACCGATGGACAGTCTCGCTATTCGTCGATGTGCGTTATCTGTGTTCTTTTTCTTTTTCAAAAATTTATATGCTTGACTGTTGGCAATTTCACTTTATTGCTATCGGAGGTCAGTAGAGGTTTTAATCAGAGCTTTAGTCCCCTATGCCGCCGACACTGCGAAGGGGCTTCATTGTAAACTTGTTGATCTGTAGGCTATGTGTCTTCTGTCGTTGTGGCTCCTTAGTGGACTAACTTGCTGCTCTGTTGTATTTAGTTCTTCTGATCGTCAAAATTTTCATTTGGCCGCAGAAGGTGTAGTCTGTCTTTCTTCCGTTGTTGCGGCTCCTTAGTGAACTAGCTCACCGCTCCGTTGTCTTTAGTTCTTCTGATCGTCGATCATTTTCTATTGTTCGAGCTATCGGAATGCTTCTTGTCATTGATCAGAGCTTTAGTCTTCTGTTCCGCTGACACTGTGGAGGAACTCAGTTGTAAACTTCGTCGATCTGTAGTCCTTCTGTCTCATGCCGTTGCATCTCCTTATTGAACTATCTTGCCGATGGTTAGTCCTTATAACCTTCGATCACCAAAATGTTCATCTGACCACGAAATATATAGTCTGTAAGTCTGTCAGTGGCTAATGAGATGTTCTGATCCTCGCCCAAGCCACTGAAACTACAAATTAGTGAAAATTTTATCAACCACTGAGGCTTTTAAACTGTTAGTGACATTCATATTCCCTATTGTGTGAATTAAATTCTTCATACAAAAGTAAATTATCTTGGGAGATAACACCCTCCATGTCTCGGGGCCCAAAGATATGAAGGGTAAAGGAAAGCAGCAGAAGAACCCAAAAACTAAATTCGAAGCTCCTAAGCCTAAAGTTGAAAACCAGCAGCATGATGAGTCTTCTGGCTCAAGGAAGAACAAAGGAAAAGGGCATCATGGAAAGGAAAAAGTCAATTTTTCATACTGTCGGAAGGGATTCCACCCTCAACATGCCTGCATGAAGAAGAAGCTTGATGGATATACCTCTCTCCTTGAGAGAAATCACATCAATCTACCGGAGACCTTTCAAAGTACAGATCAGTAAGATCAGGAACCACAGCATGAAAAAGGTCATGCCCTCATGGCAAGCACTTCGAATTCCAAAGCACTCTTGATTGATTCTAGAGCTTCAAACCACATGATGGCTGAAAGAGACTCCTTTTCATCCTTGGAGACCAGAAAATCCATCCCCATCCACAGGGGAGATGACTCCACCATCATTTGAGAAGGACAAGGTACGGTTGATCTTGAGAATGGCTATTTTTCAAATGTTTTGTATGTACTGTCTCTGGCATCAAATATCCTTAGTGTCTATCAGATGACACATATAGGAGTGCCTAAGAGATTTTCTTTCATCCCAAATGATGTTGAGATAACGGAACTTGCATATGAGAAACTCATTGCTAAAGGCCTTGCAAACCATCATGCAAAAGCCTATGAGTTCTCCCACTTTGTGGCAGATGCAAAGCCCACCGCTCTGCTAACTCATGGAAATGATGTTAGTAGGATGTGGCATGAAAGGTTTGGCCATCTAAATTTCAAATATTTTCAGCAATTACAGAAAAACTCCATGGTTGAAGGCCTCCCGGTCATCAAGGAAACCATTGGAAATTGCAAGGGCTGTGTGGTTGGAAAACACCCTGAGCACAGGTTCAATCGGGGGAAGGAAAATGAGCTACATACATATTGGGGCTGATACATTTTGATATCAAAGGTCCAATTCCTATCACATGCATGAATGGATCAAGGTATATTCTGAATTTTATTGATTATTTTTCAAGGTACACATGGGTCTTCTTTCTCAAAAAGAAGTCTGAAGTATGTGAAAAAAATTCTGAACTGAAGGCCTTGATCGAGAATTCCTCTGGGATTAAGATCAAGATATTGAGATCTGATAATGGTGGGGATTATGTCAGTAATGATTTTCTACACATATTCTCCCAAATTGGTATTCAGGTCCAACATTCAATTCCCTACACTCCCCAGCAAAATGGTGTAGCAGCAAGGAAGAATCTGTCTCTCAAAGAGATGACCACCTGTATGTTGGAATCAAAGAAGTTGGCTACAAATTTTTGGGCTGAAGCCATGCATGCTATAGAATACATTAAAAACAGGGTGCCACACTCATCCATGAAATGGAATACCACTTTTGAAGCATACTTCGGACACAAGCCGGATGTGTCGAACCTACGGGTGTTTGGGTCCATTGCATGGGCCTGGTTTCCACTTGATAAAAGAAGGGATTTGCCACCAAAAATCATAGAATGTCTATTTATTGGGTATCTTTATGAATCAAAAGGTTTCAATCTTCTGGATATCAAAACAAAATAGATCATCATTGAAAGGAGTGTCAAGTTCGATGAGCCTCTTCAGGAGGTGGAACTAGTGAAGGAGAAAACTGTTGAATTTCCTTCCTATTCTACTGAATATTTGGATGATGACCCTGATTTGGATCCTCTGATTTATGATATCAATGTGCATAAAACATCATATTCTGAATCAAAACCTGAAGTACAAAATCATCTTCCCACATGGGCCCGACAGACACTCTCCTCCGCAAGAGATAACATTGGAAATCCGGATGATCCAAGGAGAACCCGGTCTGATTTCCAAAGAGCAGGTATTGCGCTCTCTTGTCCTGAAAATTTGCTGTCTGAAACTTGCTATTTGATGATTATTTTAGACCCAAATTCCTACTATCATTCTCGGAAGGATCCGAGATGGCAAGTTGCCATGGATGAAGAGATGAATTCTCTTCAGAAAAACACTACTTGGGGGCTAGTTTCTCTTCCTCCGGGAAGGAAATTGGTTCAATACAAGTGGGTGTTTCGGACCAAGGTTGCTGCTGATGGAAACACCTAAAAATATAAGGCAATGCTAGTGGAAAAAGGTTTCTCTCATGTCCAAGGTGTGGACTACCATGAGAACTTTGCACCGGTTGCAAAAATGGACTCCATTCACCTAGTTTTGGTAATTTCGGCATCTAAGCACTGGGAAGTGCATCATATTGATGTTAAGTCAGCCTTTATACATGGAGATATTCATGAGGAGATATAAATGAAGCATCCTGAGGGCTACATTTCTGATCCATCTTTATTTTGCAAGCGTAAGAAGTCACTATACAGGTTAAAACAGGCCCCAAGAGAGTGGTATTCCAAGATGGATGCCTTCTTTCTCTCACAAAACTTCCAAAGGTGTAGATCAGATCCAAATGTGTATTTATAGTAGTCTGATGGTCATTTGATTATTATTGTTTTATATTTTGATGACTTACTGATCACAGGTAGCACAATTTCTTCCATTTCAGCCATCAAAACTAATCTCCACAATGCCTTTGAAATGAGTGATTTGGGGCTCCTAAAACAATTTTGGGGCTCGAAATTGAGAAAAATTATGATGGGATAATGGTAAATCAGTCCAAATACATATCATAACTGTTAGTCAAGTTTAACATGGTTGAATGTAGGCCTACACCATTCCCTTTCCTTTCAAGGATCAGCCTTGAAGAAGGAAAAAGCACACCTCCCATGGACTGCACTATCTATCGACAACTGATTGGTAGCTTGTTGTACTGGACACATTATCAAACTGATATTTGTTATGCCATGAATGTTGTATCAAGATACATGCAGCACCCTCATGATATTCATTGGAAGGTAGCCAAGAGGATCCACCAGTATATTCAGGGAACCAGGACCTACGGCATTCACTATGCTGCAGACTCCGAGCTAGAGCTGGCTGGATACACAGATTCCGATTGGGTGGGTGATTCTATTGAATGGAAGTACACTTCCAGATATGTATTCATGTTTGGTGGTGGCACCATTTTATGGTCCAGCAAAAAGCAGGCTGCCATAGCATTATCTTTAGCAGAGGCCGAGTATCGAGGAGCAGTGAATGCTTGCATCCAAGCAGTTTGGTTGCAAGGAATTCTTTCAGAGTTTGATATTGGTAGTAATTTTTCCACTTTCCTCTTTTGTGACAATCAAAGTGCTATTAAGATATCCATAGATCCAGTTACCAGGCAGAGGACCAAGCATGTAGAGATCCACATGCACTATATCAGGGAGCTAGTGCATGACAGGACCATCATTCTGCAATACTAGCCGACTGATGAGCAGATTGCAAACATCTTCACCAAGAGCTTTTCAGAAAAGAATTTCACTTACCTCCGTTCACTGTTGGGGGTGAGTTCATTAGGGTGATTCAAACTACTTTCAGTGTTCAGCTTGAGGGGGGTTTTTTCCCACTGGGTTTTCCCTCATTTCCTCACTTAGTTTGTTTTGAGCATTGTTTCAATTTCAGAATTGTATAGGGTGACCTATGGCCTTAGTTACTGGGGCCCTAGCATTTTTATGCATTTTATGTTTTCTAACTCCTCCTGAGTATAGCTTAAGGGGGGGTGTTGGAGATATTTACCACCATAGACACTCATTTTGGTCAATTTGGCCTAGTTAAACCATTATCCTAAGTTTTATTGACTTAATTGACATTATAGGAGCACTAGATGACATCAGCATGAGCACACCCACACCTACCTTCAGTCAAGGAGGCTAACTGGAGCACTCTGAGGGTGATCTGAGTGTCATTAATGCCCCATATTGCTAACTGATGGTTACAATTAGTTAAAGAGAGCACTGAAGGCACCTTCCTTCATTAAATTGATTATTTATTGATTATTTAATGAATTGGAGTCAACAGGGACGCCTCCAACCACTTCTGATGTTCAGTTACACTTCAGTTAACATCATCGAGGTTCATTGGAGTCATTGATGTGCTACCACTTGTTGGTTGGCTTGATGTGACATGTGTCTAACCTACTTTCAGTTAGACTCAGTCATTTATTGCACTCCAACTTCAGTTAGGGCTCAATTGGGTCATTTAGGGTTTTGATCAGTGGTTAACTTGAGTGTTGACTGTGGCTTACATTCAGTTAAGTTAGACTCACTCATTCAATTCGAATGACCTCCTTGGGAATTTGAATTGCTTTGTCATTCATGCTTGTAGCATGATCATTGTATTGTATCACTCATTCTTTGTGTGAATATACAGAGCGGCTACTCATTTTGTAGCACAATTACACCATTTTCATGTATTATTGTTATTAATCTTTGATGAGACTATTCTTGAGTCCCTAGATCACTGTGCAGATTAATAAAAGATGGTTTACAACCTAAAATTAAAGCTTTATGTACCAACCATGATTAACACCTTATCCCCCATATCTAATGCTAAAAATATCCTAATCATGGCCATATCCCAACTTAAAGGTTGAGGATACCCCTAAGAGATCATGTGTGTGGGTATTATTGACCCAACTTACAATGGAGGTTATAGCTCATGACTCTATGGTGACCAAATACAATAGTAACATCCTGGCGGAGGAATAAGACATCTCCCTTGGGGTATATCAATAAAATACATTTAGAATATTCTTTCAAGTTATAATATTTCAACACTCCCCCTCAACAAGAAGGATATTCTATTGACAATGACATCATCAACTATAGGAGTAACGAGAGAGAAATACCACCGCAAGAAGGGGAGAGATGGTGAGAGAGGGGAGGGGGGAGGGATAAAGGCGCATAGGGTTAGTGACTAAGGGAGAATAAGGGAGAGAGTTCTATAGGGAGGGATAATGGTGAAGATAAAGAGAAGGTGGAGAGTGGGGTGGTATGGGCATGGATGGAGTAAGGGAGAGAAAGAAACATGTAGGGAGGGATGTAGAGAGAATGAGGGAGGTATTGGGAGAGAGTTAGGGGGGTATAGAGAGAAAAATTTATATGCATGAAAATAAGGGAACACTAAAAACATTTTCTTTGTATGTAATCACTGAAAAAAATTGTTTTCTTTTTATTTTATTCATTTCCTTAGCCGTGCACCTAACCTATTTATTGTGATTAACAATATCGCGTGTGCATTTTACTTCTAAAAATCTTGTACGCGTTTTCCTTTATATAACACGTGCACATTTTAGGGCTGTGTAAACAATGGACTGTTTTTATCCAACAACAACTTTACTCTGTCTAAACCAAAAATAGATTATCGCGCATTTTTTTTCAATAGAGCACGAGCCCACCATTGGAAATATTCACAATACACATTCTCCATCAATATTTCTGCTATGCAAGTGCAGCATTGAGGAGATATTTCATGGTTAAGGAGCACACACAATCAGATATCAAGCTTCAATACCATTTCATGGTGATAGTGGATATACACAATTGTACAAGAGAATCAGCTTGAGGAACAATTTATGATTTAACTTTCATTTGCTTATTATTGAAGAGAACCAAAGGTAAATTTTCTCATTCATCATTGTTTTGATGGGAAATATGAGCAATTGAGAAGGACTATTGAAGAATCTTGAAGTATATATAGTTCTAAACCACTAAAGGTTTGAAATCTTGTAATTGAGGAGCAAGGAAAACAAACTATATTGAATTGATCATTGTGGTGATGGAGAATGTACGTAACCGAGGAATAAAATCAGCAAGGAAGAAGAGACCTCAAGAAGTCATTGAAGAAGAGAAAGAAAATAAAAGTATAGACATGATGAATCAGAGGCTTTCTTTGGAAACTAATCCAAATCCAATTATAGAGGATACCATGGTTCATCCTATTAATCCACCGCAAGAAAAAAGGAAGCATTCACTAGAGGGACCTTCAATTTCCACAATAGTTGTTGAACAAACACCCCATGGAAGTATTCAAGAAGAAAAATGTAGGTGCTCATTAGGGGATGTTTCAATTCCCACTTCAAGTCAAAGTGATAAGTTACCATCTCAAGATGAAGTTCATGAAGAGGTGTTGGACATGGAGCCTACTGTTGAAGAGGCATTAGACATGGCACCTACTGTTGAAGAAGAAAATGTTATCCATACCTTCCATGAGGATGTTGTAATTCCACCACCAACTACCAGGAAGAGAATGAAGGACAACAAGCTACTCCTGAAATGCCAGAGTGTATTTTTGATGCGCTAGATGATAGAATTCCAACCCCCTTACCTCCATTAGAAAGCACACGTCGAAGAACTTCGAAGAGTATACAAGTTGATGAAAGACTTTTCAATTCCAGTGAAGGTACGCTACCTAAACATAGTATTGCTTATCAAACTCAACATATACTAAATAAATATTTTGTTTCTAAATGTGATGGATATAAATGTAGATAATTTTCATCATTGTTAAAATATAGGGTCATGAATATTGTTAGAAAAAAGTTAGGGATAAAGATGATAAAGAATTCTGGACCAAGTTCTCATATAGTTAAAAGCTTAGTAGATTCCTTTGGTAAAATTAGTAATAACACATGTTCAAAGGACCACAATGTGGCTCGTCATGTGTTGACACAAGTAATTGTAAATAAGAACACCAGGGTCCTTTGTTTTCTCAAGCCTACATACAAACTAGTTAATTTGAATGTAAAAACCCTCTGTAGGTATTCTATTAGAAGAGAACATCTTGACATAACTGATTAGATAGTTTTTTGGGCCTTTATTGGCTAGTTGCCATGTCATGACATAAATCTAGTTGATGCAGTAAAGGGAGTAGTGCAGAGTTTTTGGCATGATCACACAAGGCCTTCTCCAAACCAGAAGGATGTACTAAAACTGAGAAGGGGTTCAAATGATTGTGAACCACATATTAATCATCTTCTTGATATAACACATATGGAACTATACAAGAAATTTAGGAATAAACATAGACAATTGAACTTAGCGTAAAGATATTTTGAGAAATGTAAGCCTTGGTATGTTAGAATAAATACTATTCGTAACACTTGTTGTTGTAGATACCATGTAGAATATGAATATTACTATGAAACATTTTTGTATATTCGTCATGTGTTGCATACTAACCATGTGCATGATTGCTCCCTGACAATACCACCGACTTCATCAAAAGAATTCATTCATAGCATCATGTGCAATAGGCATGAGGGGAAAACATACTATGCAAAATCTTGTTTGGATGGAACATGCTCCAACTGTGCTGGAATGGAATTATTGAGCCAATGTATGCACGAGAGTGGAGACAATGAATTTGGGAATATGGTTACAGACATGAAAATTTTCAAATATATCAGCTATGAAATAGTCCCAGGGAAAGAAAGCAAAAAAATACAATTGGTGACATCTCAGGTATGCATTTATCTATAATTTTATGTTTGAACAGTTACATTTCATTCCTTATAAAAAAAATTGATATTGAGATCATTTTGTGTCACCGGGTACAAGTTAGTGACTTCTTCAAGGAATTTATTGAAAAGACACATAGATATGTTCATCATGTCCACTTGACACGATGGCAGGACGAGAAGTTTAGAATATGAAGAGATACATTTCCACATCATACTATACTTTCAGTGGTTGATTTTTCTGAGAACTACACTCTGCAATCTCAAAATGAGATCAAAAGTTAGTATTATCACTATGATCAGGTTTCCTTGATGGTGCATATCACATATAGGCATGGCCGAAATAGCAGTGAAGAGCAAAGAGAAATTCTGAAGAAATATCACTTCTACATAAGTGATGATAGGTTCCATGACTTCCACTATGTACATAATTGCTTCATCATGTTCTATGATCACTTGAAGGGAAGGGAAATACAGATGGATCGACACTAGATTTGGCTCAATGGATGTGCTGGTCAGTTAAAAAATGAACGCATATTTCAATGGTTGTGTTCATTGCATAAAAACTACAAAGTTCTACATATGTGGAACTATTTTGAGATTGGGCATGGTAAAGGAGAGCATGATGGAGCCGGAGCATGTTTCAAAATAGCCCTACAAAGAGAGGAATTGAAATTATTAACAGTATCAACTATTTGAAATGCTCAATCTATAGTCAGGGGGTGCACGTCACTAATGGGAGAGGAATCAAATATGCAAGTAGAATACACAAGAAAGAGACTTGTGGAGAGATTTTTTTGGGATATGGTAGACATATATCGTTCACATGCATGGGAATACAAGAATGTGCCAGGGACTCATAGCTTTCATTTGGTTTAAAGCTCTAATAACCCAGTATTTGAAATTTGGACCAGAAAACTTGCTTGTTTTTGTTTGCCTTGTTGTGATGGTGACTGGGATGGGTGTGAATCATTGGATTGAGTTGATGGATGGGATCGCATATCACTTCCACTTGATCAATGTGCAATTGTTGATTTAACTCTGTCAAAATAATACCAATCATCTATTTCTATAGATTTTGATCATGTTTCATACCTTTTACAACCTGGTATGATGCATTTCCTTAACATTTTTTTGTTTATTTACGTAGTCTTCAATCTCACATTAATGGCCTTGTATCACATGAAAAATAATTTGATCATATACCTACAATCACATTATGCAGGGCACATATACGCAGTGGTTTCCTCAAAATATAGTGAATGGGATGGTGATTAATGGTTGGCAGGTTGTATAGAGGGAAAGAAAACCCTCAATATGTCCATGATTGACGATGAAAACAACCACTCCCCTATCAGTTCTATGGTTTTTAAAGGTGAATACATTACACAGAACAACAATGCAAGAAAGAAGGGTGGGTATGTTTACAAGGATTAAAAATAAGGTGCAAGTGTGTATCACTTTAGCAACTTAATCATTGGTACAAACCTCCAGGTACGAACAATTCCTAGACGAAATTCATCGAAGGTACGCTACTTCTTACAGGATACAAAGAACGAGAGACTAATGGAGACCATCATTATAAGAGATGATCCTGAGGGCTTGGCTGTATGATAATAGGTGGGATCTAGCATGATGAGGTATGTTACATACTTTTAATTTTCTCATGTATGTTGTTTATGAATATGTCAATTTTGTGTTCTTGATATGCCAAATTGTCATTATAAATATGCCAAAAGTTATCTTGTATGTCAAGTTTATGAAAATGCCAAATTTTACATATGATCAATAAACCCTAAGATTATGAATGATTCTATGTAAATATCAGTAACATGATCATGTCAATATCAATCATATGATCATGACAATATCAATCATATGAACATGTCAAGATCTCATTCACATGTTAAACATAACATTAGAATACATACATGTACCTCTTTAGGTCATACTTGTTAAAGTTGTTTGTAGGCTCTCTTACAGGACTAAAACCCTAATTTTTCAAGTAGGTCATATTGTCAATGTTTTGAGCTGATATATAAAACTAGGATGATGGAAACAAGATGCCACAATGATCATGTTCTGTTTTAAGTCTTATTTAATTTCCTTCTTGACAGCTCACCTCGTATACCATGTTAAATGTTTTATTATAACCATTAGTTCAATGCATAAATTTAACCATAAAACATTTACATAAAGAATTTAACATGTAGGATCTGGTTAAGAATAACAATGCACAAGAGACACAACATTTTATCCCAGGAAATCCTCATGGGGAAGAAAACCTAGCAACCTTTCTTAGAAGAATTATGTTTAGAAAACAAGTACAATGAAACCCTGAACAAACCCTAACCCTCAATGGTTTTACCAAATGGAAAAACCTTAATGACACATGATGACAAGAGTACTTATCTCCATGAATATTACCTCTAAGCCATAAGGATATCCAAGAATATCCTTCCCAACCAATAATAGAAGGCACCTGCTCATGACTAACACACAAGCTCATGAGGAAACCCTAAAATAACAGTTTCCTTCTACTTAATGTGAAACTCCAAGAGGAAAAATAAAAGACATGAAGTGTCTTAAAAATGAATAACATGACTCTTATTTATACATGACTCTAACTTTACAAGTGGGGCTTCACTTACATGTGGGACCACATAACTTAATTTTACATTTACATTAGACACCAAGCATTTCATGTCAACAAGGGCAAAAATTGGAAACCATGGACGGTGGGGATATTGTTGTCATTGCCATATTTTCCCTGCCCAAAACACTAGCAGGAGTATATGGAATTCAAAATTGCGTCTTTGTGACATCTTTTGCACACCAGGCACAAGTCCACCAAGTGTCCCTGAACGATATCTGGAGGTGAACTGCAAATCACCATAGATCAATGCTTGGGCCTTCGACCAACAAACCATTGATTTTGTTGGATTCATGACATGGGATTTTAGCTAGGGGGGCCTCTCTCCTACCTATACATTTCCCAGTGGCCTCCATATATGCTGGTTTCTGAAACTAGGGTTTTTCTCATTAGGGGACAATGCATTTCATGCCAATGAGGGACAAAATTGGAAAACCATGGACAGCGGGGTTGTGGTTGGAGTTTCCATATCTCCCCTACCCAAATGCATTAGTAGGAGTTGACAAAATTCAAAATTGTGACTCTGTGACATTTTTTACGCATCGGGCACAAGTTCACCAAGTGTCCCTAAACGATATCTAGAGGTGACCTGCAACTTGCCATAGATTGATGATCAAGCCTTCAATCGATGAACCGTCGATTCTGTTGGATTTTATCTAGGGGGCCTCTATCCTGCATGTCCATTTCCCAGTGGCCTCCATATATGGTGGTTTCTGAAACAAGGGTTTTGCTCAGTAGGGGATAATGCATTTCATGCCAACAAGGGCCAAACTTGGAAAACCATGGACAGTGGGGTTTCGGTTGGTGTTTTCATATTTCCCCTTCCCAAACACGCTAGTAGGAGTCGACAAAATTCAAAATTGTAGTTCTGTGACATTTTTTGCGCACTGGGCACAAGCCCACCAAGTGTCCCTAAACAGTATTTGGAGGTGACCTGCAACTCGCCATAGATTGATGCTCACACCTATGATCAATGAACCATTGATTTCATTGGATTTGTGACGTGGGATTTTAGCTAGGGGGGCTCTCTCCCACCTTTCCATTTCTCGGTGACCTCCGTATAGGGTGGTTTCTGAAACTAGGGTTTCACTTAGTAGGGGACAATGCATTTCATGCCAGCAAGGGACAAACTTAGAAAACCACAGACGGTGGGGTTTCATTTGGTGTTTCCATATTTCCCCTGCCCAAAAACACTAGCAGGACTTGAAGGAATTCAAAATTGCGGCTCTGTGATGGTTTTTGTGCATCGGGCACAAGTCCACCAAGTGTCCCTGAATAGTATGTAGAGGTGGCCTGCAAATTGCATTAGATTGATGCTCGAGCCTTTGATCAACGAACTGTTGATTCTATTGGATTCATGACGTGGGATTTTTTCTAAGGGGGGGATCTCTCCCGCCTGTCCATTACTCGGTGGCCTCATTATACGGTGGTTTCTGAAACTAGGGTTTCTCTCAGTAGGGGACAATGCATTTCACATGAACGAGGGCCAAACTTGGAAAACCACGAATGGTGGGGCTGCAATTGGTATTTCCATATTTACCCTACCCAAACACGCTAGTAGGAGTTGACAGAATTCAAAATTGTGACTCCATGACATTTTTTTTGCACCGGACACAAGTCCACCATGTGTCCTTGAATGATATCTAGATGTGACCTGCAACTCATCATAGATTGATGCTCGGGACTTTGATAGATGAACCATAAATTCCATTGGATTCATGACGTGGTATTTTATCTAGGGGGATCTCTCTCCCACCTGTCCATTTCCCTGTGACCTCCATATACAGTGGTTTCTGAAACTAGGGTTTTGCTAAGTAGGTGACAATGCATTTCATGCCAACAAGGGCCAAACTTGGAAAACCATGGACGATGGGGATATAATTGGTGTTTCCATATGGCCCCTACCAAAACACGCCAGCAGAAGTTGACAAAATTCAAAATCGTTGCTTCGTGTGGTTTTTTGTGCCCTGGCATGAGTTCACATGGGAACCGTAACCCTAACTAGGGTTTACTATTTAATATGCATGGCCTAGGGTTTAGAATTCATAACCTATGGTTTAGCATGCATAGATTGTTCAACTGGATGTTCATCAATGGGTAAACCTCAACCCTACCATGGAAAACCTAATCTTATCTTACAATCATAACTCAGATCAGAATCAATTTAATGTCCAACTCAACTTTTTCAAATCCGGTGGAAATATGCTTCAAATCATGTTGATTCACGAAGTTGGTTCTCAGTCTTTGGATTCTATTGTAGTTCCTTTAATGCTGAGTGATTGGTCATTGAGTGCATGAGTTTTGTTGATTAGTGTTGTTGGTCATTGATGAAATGTGAAGCATGTAGTTTTATTAAATTATACTTGAACATTGACTTAACTTGTAATTTAATCATCCAAACTCACAATTTTTAATTAGATATATCCAATTGGTGTGCATGTAGTGATTTCATTGAAACCTTGAAATACATTGTATTGCACTTATTTTTATTAAGCTACATGAGCAAGAACTTTGACTTTACTTGTAATGATCATCCAATATCACAATTTCTAATTAGATATCCAATTAGTGTACATGTAGTGAGTTCATTGAAACCTTTAAATATAATAGTTTGTTCTTTTTCACATAGTGCATTCATAAGTAATAGATAATCCACACAAATCAACACAATAGATTGACACAAGAACATGTGGAAACCAAAGAAAAAATACAAAGTGAAATGTATCATTCATTTATAAGTGAAATGTCAATGTACATGTCTCCAAAAGTACATGTATCGAAAATTACATATATATCAAAAAGTATCCAAAAGTATGATATATATCCAAAAGTACCCAAAAGTACATGTATCCAAAACTATCCAAAGCTGTCCAAGCCACATGTACATGTATCCAAAACTATCCAAAGCTATCCAAGCCACATGTACATGTATCCAAAACTATCCAAGCTACATGTACATGTATCGAAATGTACATATATCCCATCATGACACATCAAAACTCAAGCTTCCTCTTGTTCTTTATCGACATTGATCCTCTAAGCACAACTCTATGACCAGTGTGTGTCTCTAGATCCTGCAAATTAAATATCAATTGTTAAATTCAACTAACTATGTACTAATACATTATCTCAATAAAATACCATATCTAAATTAACTCAACAATTATCAACATGTTCATGGACATTGCATGAAACACTTGGTCATTAATGGACATCTCACCTCAACGAGAGAGTGTGACAAAGGGGATTGTGTTCCTTGTGTAGTAGATGGAGTTGTTGGTTGAACATCAAGGATGGTTGCATCCATGGTCGAACCAGAGCGGGCAGGAACTGCTACTACTGTTGGTAGCTACAATCACCAAATGTTGAAATAGTTAGACATGTGCATGAATAAACAATAGACAACAATAATAAACTATGTCTGGATCATGTTGAAATAGTTTTACCTCTGTGTGGCTTGTTGTTATTGCAGATGCCACATTGAATGTTGCATCAATAACTCCTGTTGTTGGTGGCTACAATCACCAATTGTTGAAATAGTTATACATGCATGAATAAAGAATAGACAACAATAATAAACTATGTAAAGATCATGTTGAAATAGTTGTACCTCTGTGTGACTTGTTGCCATTGCAAATGCACCACTAACTACTGTATCAACCATCCTTGTGAGGTTTGTAATAGAAAAATATCGATCCTGATGTAGTAAACATGCAAATCAAACATTAACAAAAAAAAATATGCATTGGATTTTAAGCTAACCAACAAACATCATCGAAGGATATACAATACCATGGTATTAGTAGCTCCATGGTCGTGGACAACTGGAGTCTTGCTAGGAGTAGACCGCCTCATATACACATGAACCTTGTTCACGTATGGCCTAGGAGGAGATATAAATCCAGGAAATGGTCCAGATGTTTCGGTTGGTGCCTATAGTTATCAAGTGTTCATGTAGTTAGACATGCATGATTCAACGAACAGATATGTATTTAAAAAATGACATGTTTAATTGTTTACCTGGAGCCCAAATATTTCCTCAGTTGATACGACCATGGATGATACCTCCATATTAGCTTTCCCCAGTGAAGGATCTAGTATCTACAAGTTTAATAATTGTAAATATTAGACCGTAGATAGCATTAGTGAACTGGCATGTACAATATGTGGAAATTAAAAAATTACCAAGTATTAAAAAAATGAAATTTTAAAATGTTTACCTCAGTGTGAGATACGACAATGGGTGCTATATAAATCCCTCCACCAATGAAGGGATCAGTGGATGGAATGTCATGCCCCCTTGTAGAGTGTGGAACATCAGACTCTAGGGCATCGCTGCTGGCATAAAGCATCAATTGCAAGTTCACAAAATTAATATACTAGCTCAAACTATATATATCTATATATATGTACAAAAATAAAAATATATGAAGAATTTATTACAATTAATCATCTACATACATCACTCAAAAACCCACTGAAGGCAACATCTGAGGAAATACCACAGCAGGGATGACCACACGATGTGCACTCGTGAAGCTTAAAACTAGGTTGGGGATGTGCTGATGGTGCTGCACTAGTAGATGGTCTTGCATTGGTGGGTGGTACTGCACTAGAAGATGGTCCTGCACCGTAACGACCTATTGTATGTACCACACTAGGGATAAATATACCTTCCTCACCCATATGCTGAACCATAGTGCTATGATGAACAACTACCCGTGCCAAACTCAAATACGCATCACATGTCTGTGGAATAACACGATGTACAGGTGGGACATTTGGCCCAAGCAACAGCCTGCGAGGTGCAGGGATAGGGAAATCAAGGTCTTGAATCCTAGCATTGGGTTGGTTTGGGGGCATCCCCCCACTGATCTCCCGAAATTGCAAGATATCAAAATAATTTACGTGTTTATCCACCATGAACTTTGAATACATATTTCAAAGGAAATACATGGGGATTTCCCTGTTGTTATGTGGTGGCATATCAAATACCATATACCATCTGTCCATCTAGTTATCAACAAATGGATGAAATGTGCACCACTCAATAGAGATATGAGGTCTATTTTCATTTGGGATTTCCCCCGTCCGAGGGTCCCTAAGCAATGAAAATACATGCTCTTTGGTTATTTTCAAATTTTTGATTGCACTGTAGTCTATCCCATCGGCATATTCTTGTCTTTTTCTTTCTCTATATGATATGCAATATCATATAGTATATTGCTTGACAATAGTCTCAACAATTGCATCCAAAGTGTATGCAAGAGAGCAGCGAATCTTGTCACGACCACTAAAAGACGTACTAAGTCCCCTCAAGTGGGAAATCTTAATCAGTATCTCGATATTTGTGTCCATAGCTACAACTGCAATATAAACATGAATAAGAAAATCATTAGAAACATATACATGGTATATAATGGAGTATCTTCAAAATTGAAAATGTAAATTAAATCAAACTCAAGTAAGAAACTTAATGGCATTCACTTACATACATTTAAAACTTAAAATTAAACATTTAACAATTACAAAGCAAGTTTCGTTCAACTTCTTTCTAGAATTTAAGGCACTTTGTAACCCTCATTGGTGACTTTTCCATGCACACTTGGGTTTAAACTTCTTTGAATTTAGGAGTGTTATTTTGACTTGTTTTGGCCTTTACATCCCTTGGATATGTAAAAGATAGGGGAAAGGGACTATTATGATATGTGAAGCAAGAAAAGGGGTGATACAGGGCTTCCACCAATCCTCTAAATATAATTTACTCAATCATGGTTGGGAACACTCTCATGACACACTCTAGGTATTTCATGGGAGTTCACCATTTCCATTGATGTATAAACATGGAAACCAACCAAAAGTGACATGGGAAAATGGAGAATTTGTGGACTGGAATACAATTGGTTGTAGATGAGCTTAGAGACTTGACATGTAGAAATATATTACTCATTGTTTTTACTATTTTAAGAAATGGTTGATAAACCTGATGATGCAGGGGCATAGACTGTTTGAATAAAGTCATTTATGACTTTGCCAGGTCACGAGAGCTTAGGGATACCTAGGGTCTCACATGTTTCTAATTTTATTTATTTTGTTGAGAGGTTCAAAAAAAAGGATAATGATACTAAATCCGTTTCCCAATGTAATTGATAGGGTTAGTGGAGAATTTCCAGAATTGTAGCATCTAGTTAGTGATTTGTCAAGTGAGTCCCACATGTTATAGGATCAAAGAAGAAGAATTCAAGTTGTATTTAGTTTAGGTGATGACCTTTAATTAATTAGATTTTTGGTAGCTCAATAGAGCTAAGGTAAGAACTGCATGATGATTATGAACTCTTCGACGGTGTAATGAATACCAGGGTTGTATGGTGGTGTCAGGATGTGTTGACTTGTAATTCAATATCACGGTGAGAAGGTTCATATATTTCAACTTTTGTTTGTCATTGCGATAAGGCCAAGGGCACGAAGGGTAAGTCATATGCACAAAACAAGAGCAAAGTGTCAAGGAAGGTATAGTTAAAACACAAATGAGGTGGGTGCTATAACCAAGAAGTGCAAATATTTTAGTGGAAAAATGGTGGTGGCTTCTAAAAATGGAGGAATGAATAAAACTAGTCATAGTTACTAGTTTTAACTCTGTGTGTGTGTGTGTGTGTGTGTGTGTGTGTGTGTGTGTGTGTATTGTTGATTTATATAAATACATTGTTTTATGTTTAAAAGGGCAGGCCCGAGAGGCACTATATTAATGTGTTTTGGCATTTAGTTAAGAGTGCTTAACTAAGAGGCAATGTATGGCTACATAGACTTGTGATGAAATTTTGATTATGTTCATGGACAAATGATTGCAATGACATTTTGAGAAACCAAGTTACTAATTGTTTATGCATTTTTTTTATTCACGCTTGTGCATTCATTTCATCTTGTTATGGCCATTTCTGAGGAAACTTATTCAATTAGTATCACGAGGAAATGACCTTTGAGGGTTGCAAATTTGGGTTTCATGTGGATGGATACATTGTATAAAGAGAGGAGTTCTATATTTTTCAATTTTTTGTTGCATTAGGAATTTTTGAGTTCTTGAAAAGGGATTAATTTTAATTATTCGCTTATCTTGGTTGAGGTAGATCTAAATTTAATTAGAGATTGGGTTATTTCCAATTTGCTAAATAATATAAAATTTGGTTGTTTTAAAATATTAAAAAACCATAATTTAGGTTTAGAATTAACAAAAAAATGATATGGGTGAATGAATTACCTGATTAGCTGACAATTCACCAGTGAATTTGCCTCCCCTCCAACTAAATTGGGCTCCTCCAATACTCCACGACACCCAATTCGCTCTCATTCAACTTGAAATTCACGTTCCTGATGGGTATAATACGCCGTGGGTATCGGGACTGTGTATATAAATTAATTTTAATTTTACAAAATGCATACTCATTTTATTACTACATATTGCATACACATTCTGTAGTTATATAATGCATACACAATATTTTTTCCTATCCTACATGTCTCATGACATGTCAGGATCGGGTTTAACCATAGCAAGTGCTATGTAGCAAAAACGATTTATATTTTTATGTAACATTATTGTGTCTTCAAAAACTAGGATTGTATCTAAAAGGTCCCTCATCTTCTTGCACTGACCCGTTTATTAAAATAAAGTTTTTGTAGAAGATTTCTCAATTCTTAATCCCAATATGGGAAGCCATCCATCTTACTGCACTTTCGATTATCTGTCTTTATGTTTTGTCTGTAATTTGTTTAACAATTTCGCTTTTGTAATACATAATGTATAATATATAAATATAGGGTAATTATAGTGATCACGATGGATTCCGATCTATCAACCTTGATTAGTAAAATTTGGATTTGTAATAGAGTTCTTTTAATAGGATGTATTTAACATAAAAGTTTCTAAGGCCTTTCAGCTCTCAACTAGATTCGATCAATCTAAAACAATACTTTTCTCCCTTGATTAACATTCTGAAAAATAGTTTAGCAGAAAAAATTACACACATTTTAAAATAATTAAAAGAAACTAGTGTTGAGATTCAAAGCCATAGTAGAACATAAATAACTAGATCTAAGTGATTATGCTCAAAATTTACTAATTATTATAGTAGTGCCCATTACTAGCAATCTTCGATTTGGGTATGGATTCTATATCATATATGCATAAATAATTAATCTAACATTGTACAAACATTATTACAATACATAAACATGGACATTTGTTCTACATAGATGCATAAACATTCAAAGTTAAGATATGCATCCTATTGTAACTAAATTCAATAATAAGCAACATAATAAGAACCTGACACCACTGGTGGGAAAACTAAAATGGAATAGTCGTTCCTCCCAACCAACTCCTAGAGCATTCAAATCACTTTCTCCAGAACCCCCAAGCTTGTTCGCCGAACCACAAGAGAAAAATCCACTTAATGCACCATCTCTTGCTTTATCAGATTCAATCCCCGTCCAATGCTAGCCTCCTACTTTATAATGGACATACTATTATATAGTATTTTTCCTAGGACTTGATCATTTATGAGCCTCCTACTCTTTAGCACTCAATAAAGAGTTGTGACTTGATTTTGGGAAAGATGTCTCCTACACCTTGAGTTCTCACTCAGCAGCTACAACCACTTGTCTTTTCCTCTTGCGGGTTAGCAAACACTCTTCAACAACTATTCCATTTCTGTTCTTTTCGGTATCTTTTATTAATAAATGAATAATTCATTACATTTGTTTTATTTTTTACTTTTTGTCAAAAATATTTAAAATAATAAAATAAAATATTTTAGCAAAAATTAATAATAAATTATTAATTATTGGTGTATTACAAAAGTGTAATGCTCATAATAATATAGAAAAATGTTGCAAATATAATATAAATAATAAATTCATTTTTATTTAAAGAGATTAATGTTGTAAATTTAATATTTATAATGAAAGGTCAAGTTCTGGTAGAGTGAAGGATCAAGACATGTTTCATTTTGCAAAACGGATTGAGATCAAAACCCGCTGCTCTTGGGAGGCGACATCTAAATCCAACCATGGTAAGTGTCGATGTATCCCAAAGCTTTGGTTGTGGTTTCTCAAACCAAAGCTTGGCCCAACAACTCAAAGGACATTGCAACAAAAAAAAATTATAATGAAATCAATTTTTATTTCATTAATGTTATTTAGTTATAAATAAATAAAAATTGTAAAAGAAAATTAATAAAGACCAATATATTATTATTATATCTATTACTTAAATATAAATTTAATAATTACATATTAATAATGATTGAAAAATACATTATGAAAGATTTATTGAATTTTTATTTTTATTTATTTTAATTAAGAGATTAATAAAAATAGAATTGATAAATTTCAAAATTAACAACTTCAAAATATATAATTTAAATAATTTTATAAATAAAAATAATTTGTAAAAAATTAATAAAAACTAATAAACAATAAATTACATAGAATATATATATTATTATTCCATATTTTTTATTAGACAAAAAATAATTTACAAAATAAATTTAATATTTACAAAATATATATATATTACTTTTGTCAAGGTATCCAATATGACCCCATTACTTTTCACACTTCATAATGTGTTTCGCTGGGTCGACTCGAGGTTTCAATTTGTTATGTTCGATCCAATTGTTTGTTTCCTTCAAATATTTCAACAAAGTACTTCATGATAGTAGTCCAAGTTTATAGTTGAGGGGCATTAGTACCTCACCAATGAGCAACTTATCTCGTGAATTATTGTACTATACTTTTAAGTTGACCTTACTCTCTGATAGTCTTGTTGAAACACAAAATATATTATAAACAAACAGAGTAGATGTATCAGTTCTTTTGCAACTATAGATTTTGAAGCCTATTATAAGATTTCTAAAGTTATAATTTATTTTGCTAATGAATGGGTAATAAATTTTTAAAATTCCCATAATTGTCCTGAGATTCTTGCGGAATGGTATGAGGAAGGGAGCACTTTCATGGCTTTACAAAATCAAACCTTTCCCACTCTCCACTTCAGATCAAACCTTGGGGCATATGTAAAACTTATAATAAAGTTGTTTTTTATTTAAATTAATAGCAACAATGTTGTAAATATAATGTGTTTAATGCAATAAAAAAATATTGTATATTTAATGAAATAAAAAATGTTGAAAATGTAATATTTATGTTTAAATTGTTTTTAAATAAATTAGTTGAAAATTGTTGTACACTCTTTATAACATACATTATCAATTCTATTGAAATAAAAATATATATATAAAATAATATAATTCATTTCATTTATTTTTATCAATATTATTTACTTAAAATAATATTTTAATTTTATAAATAAAGTATTCAACTAATTTTAAATATTCAACCAATTTTAATACAACATATTACATAAATATATTTCATGTGTACATTTTGTACACAACACAACCTATCACAACACAACACATACACAATACAACATTACAAAACATTCATAATTTAAATTTTATCTTTTATATTATATCAATTTTTAATGTGTAATGCTCATAACAAAATGTCTTGCTTATAATAATCTTTTATTTGTTGTTAATGTAATGTATATAATGAAATTTATTTTTTTAATTTAAATTAATATAACAATGTTGTAAATTTAATGTATCATTAATGTTTTTAAAATCAACTAAAAAATTAAAAATAAAAAAATAAATGCTACAAATCTAATGTTTATAATAAAGTCGTTTTGTTGCAAATGTAATATTTATAATTGTAACATCCCATATTTATAGACGGTTCATCATAATATTCACCTTAATCTTATATCAAAAGAGTAATAAACGGTTCATCATAATATTCACCATCCGTCAAAAGGGAAAATCATAACTAAACAAACAAAATGGGAGTCTTGAAACGTTTTTCTCTTATTAGCTTTGATCTTAACTGAACAAGAGGAGGGGAGGGAACTTGACATCTTGTAGAGCGTTGTTTACCCAAGTCATTTAAGTATCTTCTACTTGTTAGATGTTAACCAAGTCAGAGTGCCCAGTCTTATACACAAACAATGTTCACAAGAGAGCTTGACCTCTTGGTTAAGTGTCAGCTCAATCCTCAAAGTTAGTATGGACATTATTATGTATTTAAACAAATGTGCAGCATTAGTGTAATCCTCGCTCTCTTATGTGTGTTCTTATTTAAATACATAAGTATATTTTTGATGATGAGTCCGGATTTTGGAATACAAATCCTTGCTTTTGGTGTATAAAGACGCAACAAGGCCTTGGCCTCCTGGAATTCCTTGTTTTGTTTCTATAAGTTAAGATATGATATGATACTTTGAGCTTTTGGTGGAAGGACTTACCATAAGGTTAAATAATTTATTTTGGAATTGTTTTCTATAATAGAAATTTTAAGAACTTGCAAAGCTAGATGCAATAAAAGTGTTGCAGAATTGTAAATTCTTATGTTGACCGAATTAATAAAAAGATTAACAATTTTGGTGGACGTAGCCCCAAGGATGGGGTGAACCACATATTTGGTGTCTCTCTATTACTTTTGCATTTAATGTTTCTTCTTATATATATTCATAAATTAGTCATAATTAATGCTCTGCAATTCTTGGATGCTAAAAAATACTCATATTCTTTATTTGCATATAATCGCATGTTTTCTAGATTATGCTACCTAAATATGAATATTAAGATCTTGCATAAAAGAAGTACTCAATCACTTAACATATAAGAGATTACAAACAAAAACAAAATATATGTTTTGTAAATCCTTGAAATTATTCTCTCGCAATAAGTAAATGATTATTGTTGTACCTTTACCATATTTTGTTCTAAAGAAGAAATATTATTAGGTCACAAACAAAATATTAAGGTAGTGATTGGATTAAGATAAGAGTTTGATTACTCTTTCAAATGTTTTGATGAGAAAGTAAGAACCTAGGGTTTTAAGATGTTATGAAAAGTAGAATCTTAATAGTGATTAGATGAAGTAGAATATATGTATTATAATTTAGAGATAATTGTTCCAATTTAGTTGCATGTGAATTGGAAGCTATATAAATATATAGCAAAAATAGTTTTATGAATGATTAATCTAAGGAAGAGTTTATAGAGTACGTAATTGGCATGGTGGAAGTTGGGGTTTGTGACAATAATAAAGTTTTGTTAAAGAAATTTCAAGAGGAAAAGGTGTAGTTCCTTGATATTCAATGAATTAAAGTTTTGTTGACGTAATGCTTTTAATATTTTAAAAAAAAAATGCAAATGCAATGCTTATAATAAAGTTGTTTTTTATTTAAATTACTAAAAACAATGTTGCAAATGTAATGTGTTTAATGAAAAAAATGTTGTAAATGTAATATTCATGCTAAAATTGTTTTTATTTAAATTAATTAAAAATTGTTGTAAATTCTTTATAACATACATTATTCATTCTCTTTGAAATATATAAAAAATAATATAATTCATTTCATTTATTTTTATTAATGTTATTTAATTTAAATAATGTTTTAATCTTATAAATAAAGTATTCATTTCATGTATTTTTGATATTGTTATTTAATTAAAATAATATTTTAAACTTATAAATAAAGTATTTAACTAACTTTAAATATTCAACCATTTTTTATACAACATATTACATAAATATATGTTTCATGTGTACATTTGGTACACAACACAACATTACAAAACAACATAATTTAAATTGTATCTTTTATATTATATCAATATTTAAAGTGTAGTTTCATAATAAAATGTAGTGCTTATAATAAAGTTGTATTTGTTGTTAATGTACAATGTATATAATGAATTTTTTTATTTTATTTAAATTAATATAACAATGTTTTAAATTTAATGTACTATTAATTTTTGAAATGTAATGCTCATTATAAAGTAAAAGTAAAAGATGATATGGGGAGAAGCTTTGAAAATGGTGGATTGACAATGAGGAGGACTAGGGTTTGGCCGGGGAGTTGCAACAGATGAGAATACTTGATGATGTGTTGGAGATTTGGCATTTTCTGCTCACTTTCCCAGCGTCGTTAGGGGTGTTTTCAGGTTTTGATCTTGCCTAGTGTTGCTTTCTCATTTTTTTAGGTTTTTTTTGGCTTATTGCATGGCTTTGCGCTTTATTTCTTGGTTTCTAGTTATGTTTCTGGTTTTTTACTATTTTACCTGTCAGTTGACACTCAGAAATTGGAGTCAAACCTGTATTAATGACATCACAAGTACCAACCAGTCACAAAAAGTGGGAATCCCTGCCCTATTTTTTCTGTCTTTTCTCTCTGATTTTTTGTCAAGGTTTGTCGTTTTTCCTAGGTCCTCCCAGTTGCATAGTGCTTCGGTCTTCTAGGCTTGGTATTTTACGGTGCGGATCCTCATTGGTGATTTATCTTCATTAGTTTTTGGTTTCGCACCAATCCCCATGCATGGGTGCATATTTCCAAGGTGGGCACTGAATCAGGTTCGACTCCGGCTGATGTTGTTGCCGTTTTTTCCTCTGGGTCGAGTTTTGGGTTTAGGTCACGAGGTCTCCGTAGGAACTTCATGGATGCCAGGAAAGATGGCCCTCCCTCTCAGCACTCGAAACCTTGAAAGCTTCTTTTTTAGCAATTTAAAGGGGGTCGTCCTGTCTGCATCCTTGGTAAAGACGTGACTGTTGACATGGTTTTTTCTCTTTCCATTAGGGCTCTTGTAGGACGTTTTGAATATTTGAAGCTCTCACATGCAGAAATTTTGGAGTGGGTTCATATTCACTGGAAGTCTATTCTTAAGATGGTTCTGGAGGTAATGAACCTAGTCAATGGTTGGGTTTTTTTCCAATTTCTCTCTAAGGAAGACCTCATAATAGTTGAAGGACACGATTGGGTGATTGGCCATGGCTCTCTTGTCCTCAGCTATTGGCATGTCAGCTTCAACCCCCGCACTGAAGGTTTGCTAAGAAGACATATTTGGGTTATTCTCCCATATTTTCCAATACAATGTTGGAATTTGAAGGGATTCATGGGCGTGGAAAATACGATTGGTACTTTTATTCTCATTGAAGATGACCAAATTACTGGGGTTTGAATGCTTGTCACTGAGGGTTCTGGTCGATATGGATTGTTCGAATGACCTCGTGACGGACCTGGAGATTTTTTGGGAGGGTGGTGTCATTGTACAATGACTGGATTATTGGCGTATTGCCTTTTGTTGTCATTTTTGCAAGTTGACTGGTCACTCCATGGACTGTTGTCCCTCATTGGGGACTCTTGCTTCTGGGTCATTAGACATAGGGGGGAATCCAGAGACTGCTCCAGGGCCACCTGTCAAAGATTATTCCTTTGTCATTCCGTTGGATAAGGAATTGATACTAAGTTTTGTGGGTAAGTTTTCTTTGGCCATTCCTTTACTGTTAAAATTTTTGTCAGATGATGTCATTTTGAGGTCCATGTCTAGCGAGGATGGGGGTGGATCCTTACCTTCTTCATGGCCTTTTCACCGGGGGCATTACTTGATTCTAGTTTGGAGGGGAGGGGTTTGGTTCCAGTGTCCCTACGTCTGAACTGAGAGATACTTCTTCTTCTTATTCGGGTTGGGATACTAGTTTGATATTTAGTCCCTTAGATTTCCCCCCTCTTCGACATACTGGAAACTTGGACATCACTCTTACACACTCGTTGGTTCCTTATTTCTCTCAATCAGAGTTCTTACCCTCTATGCCTCCCTTGGGTGCCCCTACTGTCCCACTTTCTGCACCTCCTTTACCTTTACTTTCGACTGTGGAGAATCCCACAGTCTTATAGTTTGACCCTCGAGAGCGAGACCAATTGACAGTTAACCCTCCTGCACTTTCCTCTCCACTTCCTATGTATAATTTGAACTCCTCCATAATTCCTGCCATTTTTCCTATCTTGGCTCTTAGATTGGTGAATGTCTCTATATGGAAACCTAGGAAATCTAGCAAAGGTAACATGAAAGGGGTTAAAGATGTTATTAGGGAACAATCATTTATCAACCCTAAGGTCATTCCCCTATTCAACCGTGGTTTGTCATCTAATTTGAATCTCACTACACATATCCTACCTCAAGCTCTTAGAGAAAGTGCACCCCCCTTGGTTCCTCAATGAAACTTTGTTCCTTTAATTTTTGTGGGCTTGGTGGAGGCCCTAAACATGCTTCCCTGAAGTGCCTTATTGATAACTCTCATCTGAATCTTGTTTTTATACAAGAAACTATGTCTTCTAGTGCATCTGCTTGTAATTTTTTCCTTCATTTACATCCTAATTAGCATGTAAGTGCTTTGGATGATTTGGGACATTCAAGGGGTACTTTGGCAGCCTGGAACCCCCTCTTGACTGACCTTAAAGATTATAACACTTGTGTAGGTATTCTACTCTTTGGAAAATTGATTGGGTTTAAATACTCCATCAATCTTCTTAATGTTTATGGGCCTTATGTTAATAGAGTTGCATTCTGGGATTCTGTGAAGGATGCTGGTATCTTGTCTCTTCCTCACCTTATTATGGAAAGTGATCTAAATTTTACCTGGTCAACTAATGAAGTGTGGGGGGCTGGGTGTTTCTGTGACCTGTTCATTGAATATTTTTTATCACTGTTTAGGGATGCTTCTCTTGTTGGCATTACTCCAGCAACCTCCTCGCCCACTTGGTCAAATGGTAGAAGTGGATCTGCTCATATTGCTAAGTGTCTCGACCATTTCCTTATGGTAGACTCTTAGTGATTTGTTGGGTAAATATTAGACCTGGAATTACTCCATTGTTGTTTCAGATCACCGTGATGTTTTTCTCCAATTGGATTTCGATTGAAATTTTGTGCCTTATCCGTATAAGTTTAACCTGATTTGGTTACTCGAAGAGGATTTTAACGCTCTGGTGAATTCTAGTTGGGAATTATTTTCTGTTGATTTGCCACCCCACTTTTGTCTGATGTAGGCTCTCCTTTATAAATTAAACAAGTTGTGTCAGATGGTCATCACCTGGAAAAAGGAAAATATTAAACAAGTTGGGGATTACTTATGTATGATTGAGGAAGATATAGGGAATCTCGAGGATCTGAGGATATGGACCATTTTTCTGAGGATAGATAAGTGGTATTGAATGAATTGCATGAGCAGAAGCAGAGGATTCTCCAGCACAAGGAAGAATCCCTCAAACATAATAGCATGGCCATATGTTTCAAGGTCGGACATGATAATACCAATTGTTTCAATAATTTTGCTAATAAACGACATATAACAAATTCCATCTAGGAAGCTATGGATTACAATGGAAACTTGGTTTACGATCTGGGATCCATCAAATATGTGGCACATGATCATTTCACCAAGTTGTTCAAATATCTACACTTCTCTAATATTAGTGACCAGCTGGATATTATCAAACTCTTTCCCAAATTCTTCGTTGAGTGAGACTGTGATACTATCATAACACAAATCAATTTATCAAAGATTGAGATGATTCTGAGAGGGTTTTCCAAGGATAAAAGTCTGGGGCCCAATGGGTGGACTGTAGAGTTCTACTTACATTTTTTTGACTTGCTTGGTCGTGAGTTGGTGGAGGAAGTCGAAGATACCAGATGCTCAGGAATCATTCCGGATAATCTTAACACTACTTACATCACCCTCATTCTAAAGCTGGACCGTCCTAAATATTTTTGTGACTATCATTCGATTGCGTTGTGTAATATTGTTTACAAGTTAATCACCAATGTTATTGCTGAAAGAATTAAGACAGTGCTAGGTAAGCTTATTTCGGGGGAACAATTTTCCTTTCTGCCATATCGTCAGATTCTTGATGCTGTGGGGATCATGCAAGAATCCCTTCATTCAGTCAAATCCAGAAATGTTTCTACCATTATCCTGAAAATGGACTTATAAAAAGCGTATGATAAGGTGGATTGGTCTTTCCTCAGACTGATACTTTTACAAGTTGGTCTTCCTTACGACATCATCAAGTGAGTTATGTCTTGCGTCTCGATAACTAGATTTTTTTTTTCTTGTTAATGGATCTCCTAAAAACTTCTTCAATAGCACCAGACATATTCGCCAGGGTTGTCCTTTATCACCGTATCTTTTCATGTTGATCATAGAAAGCCTTAGCAGGCTACTCTCCCAGGCTAAAGAGAAGAAGTTGATCAAAGGAATTAAGGTGGCAGGTGGTATCTTACTTACCCACACGCTATTTGTGGATAATGTTTTAATCTTTGGTAATGTGAATGATCTGGAATGGGAGCATATTAAAGCTATGATTGACACTTTCTGCCATGCTTCGGGGATGACCATCAGCGATCGTAAGTCTTCTTTCAGTCACTATGGAACTGAACCCAAGGCTATGGACTTGATTGTTGTGTTGTTTTCTTAAATATGGTGGAATCTGGATGAAGGACTTGTATACCTTGGTTTCCATATTAAGCCAAATAAATATTTACATGAAGATTGGTCCTATCTTATCAAGAAGTTTCAAGTTCAGATAAATCACTAGACTCCTCGTTGTTTATCTCTCGGTGGCCGACTCACTTTGATCTCGGTGCAATCGGTTCCAATTTATTGAATGTCTTTGTTTTTCATCCCTAAAGGTGTTCTATCGATTCTTCGAGGTATTATGTTCTATTTTTTATGGAATGGGACCATCGATAGTGATAAACTACATTTGAAAGACTAGGAGTCGGTATCGCTTCCCAAGGCGTGGGGAGGACGGGGAATCAAACAACTCCGATGTTTTAACATTTCCCTCCGTGCTAATAGTCTTTGGAGAGGTATTACCAACACTAGATTATGGGGTCATATTATAAATTGAAATTATATGCGTAGACTCCTGATGTATTTGTGGCTTCGAGATTCAAAGTTCAAATCTTCATCCATGTCGATTGTTTGGAGAATCTTACTACAGATGTTATCCTTCTTAATTCCTGACCTCTGCTGGTAAGTCGGGAGGGGAAGTTTTATGTGTATTGGTCTGGACCCAATTTTGGGTATAAAAAATTCTAAACTTTCCAGGCCCCTTTTGGCACACCTCAATGACATGAATCTAATAGTGTTAAAACAAATTTTTAGCACTGACGATTCTTTGGAACCTGGTTGGTATAAGCAGTAGCACTTGGATTATATGGTGACTTGTCTTTGGAATGGGAATCTTATCAGGAAACTGTCTTTAAGGTTGGTATCACACTTTCCTTAGAGTGTGATCAGCTGATCTGGGCAAAAAATAAGCACCCAAGGTTTGTTACTATGTCTATGGCTTATCTTCAGGTGCTTAACTAGTGTCAGGATCCTATGTTGTTGTGGTGGCACGATGATTCATGGAGGGCTAAGGTTCTGAGCAAGATTAATTTTTTCTTTTGTCTCATCATTAAACACAAAATACTTACTTGGGACTCCTTGCAACGTCGGGGCTTCACTAGACCTGGTAGGTGTGTTCTTTACCATAATTCCTTGGAATCTGTCAAGCATATTTTTGGTGACTATGTGTTTTTTCAACAATCTGGGCTGATTGTTTATGAGAATATTAATATTCCTAGCTTTGGACGCACCTGGATATTGAATCAAAACTGTGTCACTGGTTCTCAAGGTTACATTTGCCACTAGAAGTCCCTCTGATACTAATGTTGGAAGTCTAGTGGGTTAGAAATGTTGTTATTTTTGAAATTATTCATGTTGATCATTGACATATAATGTCCAAACTATGCTCATACTTCAATTCATCTATTGGTCTGGAGTAAAAGGTTAAGACCAGGAAGATCAGTTTCCTTCGGCTATTTCTAATTCACTGGTGGGATTCTTTGATGGCGCTGTAAGAGATGGTAAGTGTGGCGCAGGAATAGTTATTCGGCTGGATCATAATCACTCCTTTTGGATCCGGATGAATGTTGGTCATGGCACAAACATGATATCCGAGCTCCTTGCTCTTTGAGGCTTATTATACTTTTCCAACAAAAGACTTATTAGCAAGTTGTTTAGGTATGGAGATTCTAAAGTCATAGTGAATTGTGCCCTGGGAATACACTCTATAAATTCTTTTGAGCTTTATCATTGGTTGAGGTGGGTAAAGGACCTTATTAGCCGCTTCTTCTCTCTACAGTTCCACCATATTTATAGGGAATTTAACACTTGAGCGGATGAACTGTCGAAGCATGCCATTGATCTTGGTGGAGGTTGCATTTTCTGGGAGGAAAAACTTGAAGGATGCACTATTGGCTCAGTCACTTTGAATCTCTTCCGAGACCTTTGACTTACTTGGTATTTTCTTTTGGTTATATTGGTACATATATTGATGCTTTAAGTCATCGATCAAGGCTGTAAAGTAACTTGGTCTGAATGTCTTTTTATCTTTCTAGTTGTTGACTAGAGGAAGTTTCAGCATTTGGTGGGAAGGTTACTGAACTTATGTGTTGAGTTTTGCTCTGTCATTTTGGACATGATGTATTTAGAGTCATTTTAAGACAATTTTATAAATTTAAAACTGTCATTTTCTGTGTGAAAAAAAAGGTTAAAATTGTTGCAAATGCATTGTTTTGTTGTAAATGTAATATTTATAACAAAAATGTGCTTGATATGTAATTCTTTTAATAATATAAAAAAATGAAAATGTAATACTTAAAGTGTAATGTTCATAATGGTCAATTTTATATTATATCAATTTTCAAAATATAATGCTCATAATAAAATGTAGTGCTTATAATAAAGTTGTATTTGTTGTTAATGTAATGTATATAATGAAATTTGATTTTTATTTAAATTAATATAACTATGTTTAAAATTAAATGTACTATTAATTTTTGAAATGTAATGCTCATTATAAAGTAAAAATTTGTTGTAAATGTAATGTTTATAATAAAATTGTTTTGTTGTAAATGTAATATTTATAACAATGTTTTGTTTAAGATGTAATGCTTTTAATGAAAAAAAATGTAATACTTAAAAGTGGAATGCTCATAATGCTTAATTTTATATTATATCAATTTTTAAAGTGTGATGCTCATAATAAAGTGTAGTTCTTATAATAAATTTTTGTTGATGATATAATGCTTTCAATGTATAAAAAAAAGTTTGCAAATGTGAGGCTTGACTATGCAATAACCATTGTCTCGATTTCACGAACACTTCAATTTGAAATGATCTATATGGCATGAAATGAACTCCTCCATGAACGCCCATGCAAGGATTATGAATCTCTCATTTAATTCCTCAAGGGTAAGGGATCGACCATGGTTCTGTTCTTAAGATTCTGTCATGGAACTCGCAGGGATTTAATATTGCAGTTGTAAAGGGATCAACTCCTTTCTCTTCAATCATATTTACCATTGCTCAGGTATTCCCATTAACTAAATGCCAATAATGTTATGGGTTGTCTCCTTAATACATAGGCCACCTCCTTTTTTGAACTACAACCCACCCTCAAGATTGTTTTTTCTCCATTTCTTGATGAGGCTTCCCTTCTTCCTCCTTGAGGTTGCCATCACCATAAAAATAGAGATTGCGGCTCCCAATATCATGTTGGGAACTTGTCTCCTTTTCTCTCCGTCTCTCCTTTAATTTTATTTCTCCCCAATCCAAGGAAATGGAGACGTTCTTAATTTGAAGAAACCCTAATCGTTCTCCTAATTCACCTATATTCCTCTTTTGATATAATATTAAGATGAATATTATGATGAACTGTCTAAATATGGGATGTTACAGTACTCCCCCCTTAAAGGTACATAGTCCTCGGTGTTGACATTTTTCAAGATTTGGTCTTCAACATACATTCATATGTTTATATATAAAATGTCAAATCAAAAGAAGTTGCTTTTCATAACAACCCTTAACCCTTTAGATATTAGACTTGCTGTCAAGGATTTAACTTTTCTTTGAATGTTTTAAGTCATGGTAATAACATTATATCCCTACAACTACATGACATTTGTCAATCATAGAAATCATATAAAATTAATAATTTAAAATAGAACCATGTATCCAATTGTATCTAATGGCACATAATTTTGAAATATTCCACTATTATAATAAAGTTGTATTTGTTGTTAATGTAATGCATATAATGAACTTTGCTTCTTATTTAAATTAATATAACAACTTTGTAAATTTAATGTACTATTAATTTTTTAAGTGTAATGTTCATTATAGAGTAAATATTGTTGTAAATGTAATGTTTATAATGAAATTACTTGACATATTACATAAATATATATTTCATGTGTGCGTTTTGTACACAACACATACACAATACAACATTACAAAAACACTAATAATTTGAAAAAAAAATTATATTATATCAATATTTAAAGTGTAATGCTCATAATAAAATGTAGTGCTTATAATAAAGTTGTATTTGTTGTTAATTATATAAAGAATTTTTTTATTTAAATTAATATAACAATGTGGTAAATTTAATGTAATGTCAAATATTGGAAATGTAATGCTCATTATAAAATAAAAAAATGCTGTAAATATAATGTTTATAATAAAATTGTTTTTTTGCAAATGTAATATTTATAACAAAGATTTGTTGAAGATATAATTCTTTTAATATTATTTTTTTTCTACAATTGTAATATTTTAAAGTGTAATGCTCATAATGCTCAATTTTATATTATATCAATTTTCAAAGTGTAATGCTTATAATAAAGTGTACTATTTATAATAAATTTTTGTTGAAGATGAATGCTTTCAATGTATAATTTTATTGTTGCAAATGTGACATGCTTATAATAAAGTTGTTTTTTATTTAATTTAATAAAAATAATGTTGCTGGTGTATTGTGTTAAATGATATATATATATATATATATATATATATATATATATATATTCTAAATGTGATGAGTTTAATGAAATAAAAAATGTTGTAAATGTACTTATTGAGATAAACTTGTTTTTATTTAATTGATTAAAGATACAACAAGTTAACCATAAATTCATAAACATGTTGATGCATTAAAAAAAATTTACAACATATTACATAAATATATATTTCATGTGTACATTTTGTACATATCACAACACAACATATACACAATAGAGCATTACAAAACACTAACATAATTTAAATTTTATCTTTTATATTATATCATTTTTTAAAGTGTAATGCTCATAATGAAATGTAGTGCTTATAATAAAGTTGTATTTCTTGAAATGTAGTGCTTATAATAAAGTTGTATATAAAGAATTTTTTTATTTAAATTAATATAACAACTTTGTAAATTTAATGTACTATTAATTTTTGAAGTGTAATGCTCATTATAAAATTAAAACTTCTTGCAAATGTAATGTTTATAATAAAATTGTTTTTGTTGCAAAAATAATGTTTATAACAAAATTTTGTTGAAGATATAATGCTTTTAAATTTGCAAATGTTATATTTAAAGTGAAATTCATAATGGTGAATTTTATATTATATCAATTTTCAAAGTATAATGCTCATAATAAAGTGTAATGGTTATAATAAAGTTTTGTTGAAGATGTAATGCTTTCAATGTATAAAAGAAAAAATTGCAAGTGTGATGCTTATAATAAATTGTTTCTTATTTAAATTAATAAAAATAATGTTGCAGATGTATTGTGTTTAATGAAATAAGAAAAAATATTGTAAATGTGATAAGTTTAATGAAATAAAAAAAATGTTGCAAAATGTAATATTTATGTTAAAACTGTTTTTATTTAAATTAATTGAAAAATGTTTGTAAATGTAATTATTATGATAAACTTGTTTTTATCTAATTGATGAAACAACAAACTATTCATGAGTTATATAAACATGTTGATGCATTAAAAATAGAAATTACAACATATTACATAAATATATATTTTATGTGTACATTTTGTACACAACACAACATATCACAACACAACACATACACAATACAACATTACAAAACACTAACATAATTTATATTTTATATTTTATATTATATCAAATTTTAAAGTGTAATGCTCATAGTAAAATGTAGTGCTTATAATAAATTTATATTTATTGTTAATAATGATTTTTTTTATTTAAATTAACATAACAATGTTGTAAAGTTAATGTACTATTAATTTTTTAAGTGTAGTGCTCATTATAAAATAAAAAATTGGTGCATATGTAATGTTTATAATAAAATTGTTTTGTTGCAAATGTAATAATTAAAGTGTGATGCTCATAATGCTCAATTTTATATTATATCAATGCTCAATTTTAAATTATATCAATTTTCAAAATGTAATGTACTGTTAATTTTTGAAGTGTAATGCTCATTATAAAATAAAAAATTGGTGCATAAGTAATGTTTATAATAAAATTGTTTTGTTGCAAATGTAAAGTTTATAACAAATTTTTTTTTGAAATGTAATACTTTTAACATAAAAATAAATTGCAAATGTAATACTTGATGCTCATAATGCTCAATTTTATATTATATCAATTTTCAAAATGTAATGTACTGTTAATTTTTGAAGTGTAATTCTCATTATAAAATAAAAAATTAGTGCATGCGTAATGTTTATAATAAAATTGTTTTGTTGCAAATGTAAAGTTTATAACAAAGTTTTTTTTGAAATGTAATACTTTTAACATAAAATTAAATTGCAAATGTAATACTTAAAGTGTGATGCTCATAATGCTCAATTTTATATTATATCAATTTCAAAAATGTAATGCTCATAATCAAGTGTAATGTTTATAATAAAATATTGCTGAAGATGTAATGCTTTCAATGTTTAAAAAAAAGAGTCTCTAAATGTAATGCTTATAATATTTTTTTTTTTTAAATTAATACAAAAATATGTTGCAAATATAGTATGTTTAATGAAATAAAAAAATATTGCAAATGTGACAAGTTTAATGAAATAAAAAAATATTGCAAATGTAATATCTATGTTAAAATTGTTTTTATTTAAATTAATTGAAAAATGTAATGTTCATAATCAAGTGTAGTGTTTATAATAAAGTTTTGTTAAAGATGTAATGCTTTCAATTTATAAAAAAAAAATCAAAATGTAATGCTTATAATAATTTTTTTATTTAAATTAATAAAAATAAATGTTACAAATATAGTGTGTTTAATGAAATAAAAAAATATTGCAAATGATAAGTTTAATAAAATAAAATAAAATGTTATAAATTTAATTAAAATTGTTTTTATTTAAATTAATTGAAAAATGTTGCAAAAATGTAATATTTATGATAAACATGTTTTTATTTAATTAATTAAAAATACAACAAATTAACTATAAATTGTATAAATATGTTGATGCATTAAAAATTGAAATCAACATACATTAAATAAAGGAAATAACATTTACATAACCTCAAAATAAAAGTTAAAAATCTAAAAACAAAAAACAAACTCAAAGAGTGGACATCTCGAAGATAGCTTTAGCCATAGCTATCAATGAGAGTTTTGAGAAAGGGCAAAAGCCCTTTCTCTTAAGAAAAAATAATGATAATTTTATTAATATATAGAGTTTTAGTGTTACATAAAAATAATAGAATTTACAATTTAAACTAAATGAGAATGCATTCTCGTATATTCATACAAAAAATTAATATATTTTCCACCATGTTTTTTTGTTACAGCATATTCTTCATCTTCCTTCACTTTAAATGTGGTATTCTTTGTCAAGAATCCTCCACTTATCCATTCATGTCCCTGAAAAAAAAGAAAAAAAAAGATTGATTAATAAACTAATATTGTTTTCAAATATAATATACAACATTTGATAGAGTAAGACTAACACTCACCCTTCTTAATAGTCTTCATTTGTCATGCACTTCAACACAAAAACAACTACCTTCTTGTTTGTATGCACACCTGTATAACACAACTTCATTAGGTCATTGCAACCATATTGTTCAAACATAAATAAAGAAAATAAAATCTTAATAATAATAAAAAAAAAATCTATTCAGCTATCTTATGTCTACACCATTTCTTTATTTAAACAAAAGAAAGAACCCTAAAAAGTAGGTCACAATAGTAGAAAAAATTCTTAGATACCAAAATAATTGTTATTGGCAAACAACACAATGCAATAACTATTGTAAAAGAACCATAAAAAATTTTAAAATTATTTTACTAAAAAAAATAAAAACCATAAAAACAAAAAATTCTACCTAAATCTAATATAAATTAAACTCCAAAATAATTCACAACAATATTGAAATAAAAAATATCTAAATTTGATTTCTTTTATTATCCAATGTTATATAATATAAACTCATAATAAAATATTAAAACAATTACTAAATTATTAAGTCAAATAATTTAAAAATAATATACATTATTAAGCTATAAAAACAAGAATAATTTATATTAAAATAATATAACAATAAAAAAGTATTAATCCTAAAAACAAACGAAAAACAAAACAACGGTTTAAAATAAAAATGAAATATATTAATAAAAAATAAAAAAAGAATATTAATATTACTAAAATTGAGATAGAGTATTAAAAACAAAACAAAAAATACTAATATTATGAATAAAAAAATTAACACATTTAAAATAGAAATTGTAGTCCAAACTTTCACTCCAACTGAATAAATACAAAATGTATTATTAAATAAATTTGAACACATTAAATTTCATGAACCCAAAAACATCCAAAATGTAAAATATAAATTGTAATCTAAGTTTTAACTAAAACTCAATCTAACTTAACAAATCTAATACTAATTAAAACTTAATCTAAAACAGATTAAATCGGAAAACAATTTAGAGAACAAATAATAGAAAATATAAACATATATTATTAAATACTATAAACCTATAATTAAAAATTAAAGCAAATCCACACTATTAATAAAGAAAATTAAAACAAATACACATTATTAATACAATGAAAAAAACAAAGACAATAATTTAAATTAAAATTAAAATAACAAACAACAGAATTATATATATTTAAAATTAAATTAAAATAAAAAAAACTTATTAAGATTTGAATTCTGATATTATTAAATATTATGAATACAACAAAATAATATATCATTTAAACTTAGAAAAACAAATAACAGATGTATCCAAAATATAAATTATAACCTAATCTTTGATTAAGTTACCTAGCTTGACTTAAGAAATCAGAAATATATAGCTGAATAAATCAAAGTGATGATTAAAACCTAGCTTGACTTATGAAATCAGAAATATATAGCTGAATAAATCAAAGTGATGTGCATTAAAACCTAGCCTGACTTTGGAAATCCAACCTAGCCTGACTTTAAGGAATCAAAAAGCTATAGCTCAATAAATCTAAGGTGATGTGATTAAAACAGAAATTCAACCTAGCCTGACTTAAGAAATAAAAAATCTATACCTGAATAAATATGAGGTGATGTAGATTAAAACCTAGCCTGACTAGCTGAATAAATATGAGGTGATGTGGATTAAAACCTTGCCTGCCTAGATGAATAAATCTGAGGTGATGTGGATTAATCCTACTTAAGAAATAAAAGATCTATAGCTGAATAAATCTGAGGTGATGTGGATTAATCCTAGCCTGACTTAAATAAATCCAAAATCAAAACTAAATAAATCTGACGTGATGTGAATTCAAAGCTTGTATCTAACTTAACAAGTCTGATTCAAAACTTATTTATGATCTTGATGCAATCTAAAATTTACATGTTATTATGAAATTCCGCAAATACTTATTTATGATCGTGATGCAATCTAAAATTTACTTGTTCCGCAAATACGTTTAAAATTTACCTGTTAATATGAAATTCCGCAAATACGTTCCGATAGCTTTGCCTCTCTACTGTAAAACAAAATAGAAAATATTATCAAAACATGAACAAAATAACGAAAGTTAGTCTGATAATATAATCAACAAATAATAAACACAGTTCTGTCAAAGAAAGTAAAACAGTACATACCTCTACTTTGTTTTTCCTGGTAGTAGTGTTTTTTTTCTCTTCACCCAAGATACTTATGGCAAACCCAGACCCAAAACTTGAAAGAACAGATTTACACAAACCAAAGATAATCAAAATAAAAGCTAAAACATGGAAAAAAACACAAAGAAAACACAGAAAAATCTACAAATAGAAACAGCATGGCCATGCTTAAATAAAAAAATAAGAAATACAAAATAAAAATCTCAAATGAAAATAACCCCCAAATTCTGTTCGGCTCGGCTGGCTCAATAGAAATCCCAAATTGTGTTCGGCTCCGCTGGCTCAGCTCTGCTCTGCTCCTCTTCTGTGTGTTCGGCTCCGCTCCTCTTTCTGCAGAGACAATAACATTTCGATTTTCAAATGGAAAATAAGACTTCTATTTTCAATCTAACAATTATGTTTTGTAATCTTTAAAATCCGTCCCATTAACAATTAGGTTTTGTAATCTTTAAAATCCGTCCGAGATTCCAGGCTATCCCGATTCCCAAGTTGGACAATGTGATGCATATGAGATTTTTTAAATCCCATTTCTGCGCTGTCGCCAGTTGATTCCAGGCTGTCAAACGTACTTGAATCCGTTGTTAATAATCCGATGAGAATTACGGTGAGAATTTTTAAATTTTGACATTTCCCGTGCCGCCGTGGTACATTTAAATGCCTCGATTTAAGTTGTTGACGGTAATATTTAAACTTTACTTTGTTTTTGTTAGAAGGAAATAATTTTTCATTCACATTATTTAACCATGTTTATTTTTCAAAATTTATAAACAATTTAAATTTATATGAATTTCAAAATTTTGTGATTATTTTTTATTTAACTTTTTTATTTAATTTAATAGACCGATATATAATAATAAGTAACTTGGTAGAATTTAATAAAAAGGTGGACAATGTGCTATCCAATGAGATTTTTTAGATCTGATTTCTAGGGTTTTGCCACAAACTGTACGCGCATGTCGCCCGATTCCAATTCCGGTAATATTTTTAAAATTTTGACATTTTGCCTATCGGCATGGTGCATTTCAATGCATTCATTTAAGTTTTTGACGGTAATTTTCTTATATGAATAACAAATTAATACATGTATATATTTAGTATTTTAATCTTATAACATTATTGCGGTGAATTAATATACGGTTCGTTTTTTTATTGTTTTTAAATATTTTAATTTTATTTTGTTGTTGTTATTAGTAACAAATAATTAAATATATATGTATATATAAATTTTAAAAAGAATTAATGATTTTTTATAATAATTTAACAGAATGATATAAAACTTGTAACTTGGCATAATTTAATTTTGATAAGTATTATTAAAAAAAGTTAAACTAGTTGTAAAGTTATCTTTTATTTATTTATGAATAAAAAATTTGATAAATAAAAATTTATTAAGTATAGATTTTAAATATAATGATTTAAACACTTAAATATTAATTTACAAAGTGATTTAATTACTAATAAAAATAATAATGTAAAATCTCTTATAAAATTATTTAAATAACAATTATTTAGATTTTTTTTTAATTTTTATAGATGATAAGATATGTATTTAATTTCATTTAACTTTAAAATGGGTTTAATTTACAAAATAAGTTAAATAGAGAATGTAACTTAGAATACATCAATATTAAGCAATAAAAATATAAATTAATGAAATTGGAAATAAAAGTATAAACTAATGAAATTTATACATATTGAAATGAAAATATAGTTGAGTGAATTTTGAATATTACGTCTAAAATAATAATTTTTTTCTTTTATATGTTTTATTATTTTTTTTAAATTACAAAAATAACAATATATGTTCATTGGGTGTAGCTTGGGTGGTTGGGAGATTTGGTTGTTGCACTCCCCATCCAGAGGTTCCAATCTCTACCACCAAAACATTTGCTCCTTGGAAGTTTTTGTATACAATAAAATATTAGACTCTTAAGTTGTTTATCATGAATAACCATTCCATAATAAAATGATCCTTCTCCAAGCAAGTATGGAGATAGCAATTCTCATTAATTTAAAAAATGTTTGGTTTGGAGATTACATAAAAATAAGGCTAAGAAGGTGGTCCCCAAATGAATTGGTAAAAGAATTCTATTTCCCTTCTAGTTATCATGATTGCAAGAAACCAATATATATTTGAAGAAAAAATCATCCGAAGGGTTCAACTTTTATATATATATATATATGCTCAGATCCAACCGTCTTTATTAATATATATTAATGGCCTGTTTACAATCACGTGAATAGTGCTCACTGATTACAATGAGCCACGTCTTGTTCAGATATTTGGAGATCCCATATCAAGATGACAAGCCGAGTAGGCAACAATTGTTTTTAGGATGGAAAGGACAGAAATCCCAAAAATCCACAATTAACTGGTTCTTCAAATAGGAAAGATATTTTAATGTATTTAAAATAAAAAGAAATTAATTAAAAGTAAAAAATTTTAAATAAAAATTTTAAATTAAAATATTTTTTTCAAATAAAAAATGTTTTTTTAAGTATTTAGTATTGTTTTTACGAAATAAATTAATTTTTTCAAATTAAATTTTTTTTAAGTATTTAGTATTGTTTTTATGAAATAAATAAACATTATATTAGGTATATGTAAAGATGGGCATACTAAAATTTGTGTATGAGAGATAGCCCTCTCAATACATAAGTTAGATCTTCACCTTACCATTTTTAGCTTAAAATAGACACTTACAACCATAAAGGCCAATATAGTCTATTACAACAAAATTCATCACTGAATATATCATAAATTGTCTAAGTATTCTGCAATATATAAAACGTTATTTCTAGAAACTAATTATAATGGCTCTAGCTTCAAAGTATTTCAAAGACAACCAAATGATTGTTGTCTAGTAAAATGGCCATGAAGCCACCCATCCAAAACCAAACAGGCCCAGGAATCCAGTAGCCAAAAAGATGTCAAAAATATGTGCCTAAGGATTCAACAAGCATGTTGAATCACCCTGTAGCAGCGCCAAATTATATAGTACCTGTAGTATGAAAAGGTAATAGTGCCAATATAACAGGTACCAATTCCCAAAATGATATAAGAAAAAACAAAAAATGTTGGCAGATCCCTGCAGATAAATGTAATGCAGTTTTGTAATGCATTCCCAATATAAAAGAAGTATGGAGCCTATAGCCTTCATTTAGGCCTCGGACAATCGCATAATCTAGATAATATGTTAATGTAAACCTTTAACGTCAATATCTACGCCTACCAATAATCTTTCATGAATGATAATGAGACATATTTAAAATGTAATTTGCCAAAAGGACAAAATAAGTTCCTCAACCAAGATCCCATAACCTAGAAGAACTCAAGGGATGGCCATGAATCACAATTGAAAAACTTGAATCCTATCATCTTCCACAATATCTCTATTGTTAATCAATTGAAATGAATATAACCCTTTGATGCATGAATAGAAACTTTGGAGATTCAATCAACCTCTAGAGTATATTCACGATATATATGCATAAATGTCTCTGATTTTGGACATCTAAAAGTTCAAACTATTCACCTGCAAATTGCCATTATGACTCACCTTGGAACAACTCCAAAAAAAACAACCATAATTTTTTTTATTACTTAGGGTTTATCATAGGTAACGACATAGCTCATAAGGAAAAATATAGTAAACCTCTATATTCAAAAACTATGCTAAGATTTAGCTCATTACTAACACTTAACCATTTGATTTACAATGACACAATTTCGACAGTATCATCATGACAAAACCATTCATGAAAAACTTAACACTGCTAGATTACAGTTTTTACTTAGCTCAAGGTTCTTATGTGTTGTCTCTGTTTTTCGTAAGTTGTTATGTGTAGTCTTAACTTGTTTACCATGGGAATGGATTCGTCATGCTTTTTATATTGTTTAGGCCCTCTCCCTACATACCCTACTTTAATGCCAGGGTTACGACGCCAAAAGGGTCTCACTTAGCTTCTTTAATCTAAAGCTTTTCTTTTACTTGTGATTATGCAGATATTAATCTCGCTGGAAGATTTGCTCCTTGTAAATGCTATGCAACTAAAAGCCAAATGTAAGCTTCTAAGGGGACCCTAACATGGCTAGGAGATGAGCAAGATGATTGGAACATGATACTAAAACATAACTATGCAATGTTAAAGTATGCTAGTAGATAGTTTTCTGGGTCAGTGCAAGCTAATGAGGGTCACTTTTGGCACGTTAGATGCAATAGAAAACTAAAAAATCAGGCATCCCTCAACTTAATTGTTTTTTTTAGATACTTACACAAAATATGTTGCTTTGAGTAAAAAAAATTAAATGTAGGAAATTGAATCATGTTTCCAAATATATAAGGTTTATGTATTGAAATTTTTTATAACTATGTCAAATTTCATTTTTTCTAACAGTCACTTTTTTTTAGGCAAATGATAAGGTATATGTTTTTGTGGGTGCATCCTTTGAGGGCCTAAATGATGCTTTCGGGATACAAAAATTTGCAGGAATGTAGAGAACATATAATGCTAGTGCAGCGTTATTTTTCAAAAATAAAAATAGTAATTTTTAATTTTTTTTTATAATTATCTAAGTGATCATTCCTAAAAAATGGTATGTCTTCTATGGGTGCATCCTTTGAAGGTCTTAATTAAATAGTCATGAAATGGGTTTTTTATAAAATGTAGAGGTCAGTGTCTTCTAGTGTACCATATAATTTATTTTTTAAAACGATTACGAATTGAAAAAGTTATGGGAAAAACACTAACAACATGTATTTTGAGATAAGGAGTTAGGACACAATAGAAATTGAAATAAAATAGGAAAATGTAATATTTTTTAATAAAAATTACATATTTAGAATCTGCAGAAAAAATGTTATTTATGTTTAAGATTTCGTCAAAAATGGTTGTGTGTATCATACTGTAACGAGTGTGTAAACAATGACTTCTTCAGAAAATGGGGGAAATGCCCAATTAGCTATGGTTTATCATATACCATAGCACAGGTTTGGTATTACCAAAGCAAATTCCGAACCATACACATAGGACTATTGGTGACATGCAAGCAAGAGAATTGGCATGTTAAAATTCAAATTACATTTCCCTCCTTGTAGAATTAACAAACGCATGCGTGTTATATAACTACAAAATGCGTGTGCATTTTATAACTATAAAACGCAAGCGTGTTATATAACTACAAAACATGAGTGCATTATATAACTATAACACGTTAACACATGTTGTAGAGCTAAAAATCTAGCACTATATGTAATATATCAAATGTATGGATAATAGTTTAGAGGGGGTGGGGAAGGGTCAAGGGCCTAGGAAGATGTTGGAAGTTCAAGTGGGGATGGTTAATAGTTGAGAGGGGGTTGGGAATGGTCAAGGTCCTAGGAGGATGTTGTAAATTCGAGTGAAGAAAGATGAATGGAATAGGAACATTATGGGTTACAAGGGTGAAGGGGAGTGGGGATTGAGAGAATTATTAGGAGGAGAAGAGGTGTTGAAGACGTATAGGGTTAGAAGCAGTACACAAGACTTGAGTGACAAAGGGGGGTAAGGTAGAGGGGAGGAAGTAGGTGATGGTTTGATGAGAGAGAGGATTGGTGAATGGAAAACTAGATATGGAGTATTAGAGGAGGAATAGGATGTGTTGGAGGAGAGAGGCGAAGGAGGGAGAAATTGAAGAGATGGGAATGAGATGCAATAAAACAGATAATAGGGGTCATAATGAGGTAGGAGAAGGGATAAGTTTAAGAGAGAGAGAGAGAGAGAGAGAGAGGGAGGAGGGGGGGTGATGGAGGGATGAAGATAGAGTGAAGGAAATAGATATTAAGGGAGCGATAGAAGGTGTGTGTGTGAGAGAGGGGTGACGGGGGAACAGACACAAGGAGAGAAAGGGGAAGGATCACACATGTAGAGAGAGAGAGAGAGAGAGAGAGAGAGAGATGGATGGTGTCAAATACAGAAGGTGGAGGGTTGAGAGATGGAGAGAGAGGCAGGTTGTCAAAGAGAGAAACATGAAGAGGGAGGGTGAAAAGAGATAGGGAGAGAGTGGGAGGGATATAAGTTGAGACAGACAAAGAGAGAGGGAGGGAGGGATAATCGCATAGAGGGCTGGTAATTAAGGGAGAAGGGAGGGAGATATTGATAGAGGGAGGTAAATAGAAGGTGGAGAGAGAGGGAGAGACAGAGGGAGTTTGTGAGAGAAGGGGGGAAACACATACACACACAAAGATTATGTGGGAGAGAGGGGGATGGGTGAGCGATAGAGGGGGAGGGGGAGGGGTGACAAATAGAAAGAGAGTGATGGAGGGAAGGATAGTGAGGGAGGTATAGAGAAGCTAGAGAGAGATTATAAGATATGGGAAGTGAGGGAGGGACACACACACACACAATGTGTGTGTGTGTGAGAGAGAGAGAGATTGTGGGTGAGTGACAAAGAGGGAGGGGGTGAATGATATAGAGAGTGATATGGAGGGAGGGATAGTGAGGGAGGTATATAGAAGGTGGAGATAGACTATGAGAGAGGGGGTGGGAGGAGAAATAGAGAGAGAGTGATGTAGGGAGGGATAGTGAGGGAGTTATAAATAAGGTGGAGAGAGGTTTTGAGAGACAGGGAGTGAGGGAGGGACACACACACACACATAGAGATAGAGAGAGAGAGAGGGAGGTTGTGAGAGAGAGAAGGGGGAAAGACACACACACATACACATAAAGATAGTGAGAGATGGAAATACAAAGGCAGGGAGGGCCATTGAGTAAGGCATAGAGGGATAGTGAGTAAGGCACATGTATCCATAGATGCCAAAAATATTATTTAGGGATTGAGTCTTGGATTGCCTCCCTTGATCATGTTGAGTCCTTAATACCAATATCTAATGCTCAAAACCTCTTAAACTTGAGAGAATCCATCGATCAGGGGACATTGATGTATTCCCAAAACTGTCGATGGCGAGATAACCTGCCACTGATGACTGCAAGTCTCAAGGCACTCAAAATGACTCTAGATTCCAATCCCAGAATAAATGATCTGAAATCGATGGGATGAAATTCGCTGGAAGGAGGGCATTAAGGCATCCCCCATCATCCAACACCAGGTACTTGGCAAAGCTGTATAATGTGGAAGGACTCGATCATAAGGTGCATGAACCAGTAACTGTACCAGGAATGGCCGACATGCAAAGTCAAGATAACTGAGGAATGGCCGACATGCAAAGTCAAGATAACTGAGGAATGGCCGACTCAGGTTTCAACTTCCTTCGAACAAGAGCATAACGGTGTATGGTGACTGAAAGAAGGTAGCATAGACTCAATATACAAACTGGGATATCTCTATGATGCAGGAGGCATCAATAGAGGCTCCATAGGGACTAGAAGCTTAACCAGTCGGTGGAGATAAAACTCAGATAACGAGTACAGCTCCTAAAGTCAAACTATAACCCAACCAATGGATGTGATATACAGTGCTTTGTTCGAAGGCGACACGACTCGACAGCTGCCAAAGATAATATCTTTTCTTGTTTGGCTTTTTTGGTTTTTTGATTTTTTTTTTGGTCTTTTTCAGTTATTTGAAAAGCTTGAAAAAAGAATAAACTAGCTTTATAGTTACAAACTAGGAGGAGACGAGTGCCATTTAGGACAAACAAACTAGTTCCAAGCAGTGGAACATACCTATGCTCAATGCAAGGATACATGTGTAGGATATCGACACTCGGGGGAAAATCCCCTCCCGGTAAAAAGGGAATCAAGCTGCGAAGGATATAAATAAAGGCTCTGCATGGCTAGACATGAGACAAGCTTGGGCTATATGGCTGAAATGCAATGTCAGGGGAGCCGGCATAAAGCTCAATAAGACAGGCAAAGCTCATGATAATGCATCCACAACTTGATACAAGGGGAGTCCGGAGGGAAAAAGGCCAGCATAAGATCAAGAGGAGTATGAGGCTCTTACTAAGTGTCATGGCAATACTATACAACGGACTCCCACACCCTAAAGGGGGAAACATCGGCATGGGCACCAAATGCAAATAAGGCGCTAACTAGGGTACCCATGTAAGGTAAGGCTCTACCACTCATATCATGCCACTTCTATAGCAACAAGAAGGTTGCGTGACATAATAGAGTGGGTTCGTACCTAAGGATATAGTGACATGGTCATAAGGTCATGCAAAATGCAAACGGTGGTGAACCTAACCTATATGCCAATGTAGACGTTATACCTGAGATCAGTACGAACGAGTCAATCCAAAGGCTGAAACGGCGCTGAAAATGGTCTTCTACATCACAAATTAGGTCAGAAACGGTCCAAAATGGTTAGAAATGGTCAAAACTATAGGAAAGGGGGTAAAAATTTTCAAATATTTGAAAATTTTTCTATAAATAGTAAAAAATATAAATCATTTGAAACTTTTACCCATTGGAGCTCTGATATTCAACTGCAAATTCCAGGAGATCCAGCCGACGGAATTCACAACCGATTCTTTCAGGTATTTACTCATGTTCTCTGCTTGTATTTCAATACAATTTTTATAATTTTTCATGGTCAAATGAATTTTTAAAGGCCAAACTTACATGAGCGCTACGGCCCACACGGGTATTGAGGCTTTTTCTGCGTATAGGGTTGGCTATACGCGGAAAAGGGACCAGAAACCACGTACATACGCGGTTGTTTTCAAAACAGCCGTGTATGACGCCGCGCATAAGGATTTTCATGAATCTAATGGAGATTTTGGTCAAACTCTCATGCAGGATGGTGCTAGAGTGGCGAGAACGCGAGCACGGTGATGTAGAGGAAGCAGTAAGGGCTGACAGAATGGCTCAAGAAGCTCTAAGAAGATGCAGACTCTACAAGTTTTGGTGCCTAGGAGGCTTGAGGGCCAAACCAGGACTACTACAGATGCTTGTAGACTATTGGGATCCGGACTCAGAGTCCTTCCGGATAGACAGCATGTCCCTCACCATTGAGGTGGAGGATATCTACTTTATCACAGGTCTATCACAGCGAGGTGAGATGGTGAACCTTCGTGCCCGAGGAGGGCCAGGTCATGGGCTGACTATCGACGAGTACATAGCTGTGTACTGCTACCCAGAGATGGAGAAGGTGGGGAGCCAAGTTCCCAACAACGCTATACAGGTACTGGGCCTAAAGGCCATACTACTGACGCTGGGCAGGATAGCAGGCTTAGCATCACTCCATTAGGCCTCTCGACCATTGATGTTCTATGCGGTGGAGTGCATGACATCGACCATCTATGACTGGAGCACTTCCCTACTGAGCAACATGAAACATCAGCTCAGCGAGTGCAAGGCAGGTAGGATACGGAACTTCAGGTTCAGCAGTATCTTGAGCATGTTTTTCTTCAAGCGTCTTCCAGGATTGAGCCCTAGAGTGGATGTTCCTCTCCACGGGGTTCGAGATCCGGCCCAACGACGTTGGGCAGACGCAATGCACAGACTGGGGGCGGTAGGGTGGCCAACCCTTATCCAGCAAACTTTTTTCCATGGTGGCGATGACAAATTATTGCCATAGAGGACTACCCTTATGCAGGGATAAATTTCCGGGGAGACCCGGACATGCCATTACCACCAGGATCAGCATATGGAGACATAGGTAACAAATCTTGACCCTTACTCTTTTTAAAATTTTTGAAGTATTTAATTTTTTTGTGTTTTCTTGATTATATGGAATCAAAAAGACATGTTTTTGGGTGACAATACATAGTGACATCTACCATTCATGTGCAGATGTGGGACCACGACGACCAGAGGGCTTCCCACATCATAGACGGAGGGGAAGAGGAGACGATATCACCGGTGTGGATGTGGAGCGAACGCTCCAAAGCATCCATACCAACTTCGTGCGACTGACTCACAGGATTCCCATGGCACAAGTCGAGGACTTTCCTGAGGCTATGCAAAGACAGGTGGTGGGTGTACCACGTGCATGGGTGCGTTTATTCTGGCGGCTAGCTAGAGCCGTGGTGACATATCATGATCACAACCCTCATCCCCTTCCACAGGACTAGACACCTGGGAGTGTATCTATTTTGTACTACCGTGTATATGATGGTGGCTTTCAAAGCCCCAATTTTGTATTATGACACTATGTATTACCACATTTTTTATGTATATAAAAAAGTTTTATGGTGATCGGTTTATTTATTTACACATGGTGATCGGTTTATTCATAAAACACATGGTGATCGGTTTATTCATTCATTAATTTATAATGAATGAAACAAATGCCAATCTAACACATAGTTAGCATATGAGTCAGCAATTTGATTAAAATTTCTTGGAATGTGTATATATGTTATGTTCTCAAACTGTCATTCTAACAATCTCACATGTAAGAATCTCCTCAATAACGTCGGATCTCTAACATGGTACAAACCATTTAGCTGTGACACTACTAACTCTGAATCAAGACGTACCTCAAGAGAGAGAACACCATGCGAAATGGCATCCCGTAGAAGCTCGATAACGACACTATATTCGTCAACATTATTGGAAGATGGCCGTCGACATACACCTCCCGAAGACAGTACATGACCCATAGGAGTAAAAATCACCCAAGCAGCTGAGGCTGAGTGTTGAGTGTGACGGCTTGCACCATCCGCGAATCCTATGTAGGTGGAAGATTCCATTGACATCTACCACAAAAAATGGAAACTAATCACAAAACCGATCACGATAAACAAGACCTAACTATGCAAAAAAGTTGTACAATAATATACAACAAACAGCCTTGGCTAAAGATCATGCATAGTATTTTTTGAGATAGAGCCCATTTCTAGGCTCCGCCAAGACTGTCCCTTCGTAATCCACTAACTCGTAGGCACCCTTCTCTAACACACGCTTGACCACGTAAGGACGACACCACATAGGATTGAACTTCCTTGCCCCCAAGGGTTCTTTCGATTGATCCCACAAAAGGACCAAGTCTCCCTCACTAAACACTCTCGGACGAACAGACTTATCGTATTGGGCCTTTACGCGATGCTTATTAACCTCTAGAGTCACCAAGGAATCTCTACGCTGCTCATCGAGTTGCTCAAGGTGAACCAAACGCTCCTCCAAAGGTGAAGTGTCTGGTAAGAGTTCCACGGCTAACTTCAACGAAGGAATCTCGCATTCAACCGGCAATATCGACTCCACTCCATGAACAAGCTGATATGGAGAAAAACCAGTGGCAGTCTTTACCGCGGTTCGATATGCCCACAAAGCAGGATACAACATAATATGCCAATTTGTCTTGCTTTGTGCGATGGTTCATTGGAGAATGGACTTAAGTGATTTATTCACTGCTTCAACCTGTCCATTCGCTTGAGGATAGTAAGAAGAGGAGTGCTCTTGCTTATACCCTAACTTGGATGCCAACTCTTCCATCATATGGTTCTAAAAGTGTGAGCCATGGTCAGTGACAAGCTCTCTTGGAATCTCGAACCTAGAGATGATTTGGTTGAATACGAAGTGAGCGGCTATCTCACCATCGGATTTTACTGTAGGCATTGCCTCAGCCCATTTCGTGAAGTAATCAACAGCCACTATAATATGATGGTGCCCCCCAGCCGAAGCTGGGTTGCAATCCATAAAATCGAGCCCCCACTTAATGAAGGGACCGGCGGTGATAATAGGGTGTAACGGGGCAGGCTTCGAGCACATGTTATGTGCGAACACCTGGCAAGGGTGGCACCTCTTGACCGCTTCAATACAATCCTTGAAGATCGACGGCCAGAAATATCCTACTCTCAAAATATTTTGAGCTGTAGAAATCCCAGATAAATGACCACCACACGCTCCTCCATGGCAATCATTAAGCACTACCTCAGCCTCCTCATGAGTTAAACAACGTCGTAAAAGGGAATCTACTCCACGGCGGTACAAAGTATTATCCACTATGAGGTAGTTCTTGGAAACATGACGTAATCGACGTCGCTCATCTCGCGAGAGGTGCGTAGGGGTCCTCTGCATTTGCAAATATACTATGATATCACCGTACCATGGGTCAGCCATTGAGAGTAAGAAAATGTGTTCATCAACGAACGTATCTTCACATACCGACTCCTCAGCCTCGCTCGGAAAATCCGATATGAGCTTTGCAAAGATTAAAGATTTCTTCGATTTTGCCGAAACAAATTCGAGATCAAACTCTTGCAGGATGACAATCCACTTATTATACTTTCCCCCAATCATCCTACGTGTGAGGACGAACTGAAATGGATTGACATGGGCAACGACCAAGGTTTGTCAAAGGAGAATATAATGTCTCAAACGCTGCACCGCATGTACGGTAGCTAAGGCAAGCTTCTCGACATGAGAATACCAAATCTCTGCGTCAATAAGGTTTCGGCCCAGATAATATATGACATGCTCCTGGAGCTCCTCATCCTCCTGAACCAAAACCATCCCAATCGTCTCTAAAGACGCGGCCACATATAATAGGAAATCACGGCTATAATCCGGAGGACTAATCACTGAGGCCGATGCTAGGACTCGCTTAAGTGCATCGAAGGACTCCTGGGCTCGCTCATCCCTTTCAAAGGGAGTATCCTTCTTCAGGAGACGCATGAAACCTCTAGTCAAATTGGCGAAATTGACAACAAATCTTCGTAGGAAGTTTTCCATGCCTTGCAAACACTGAAGATGATGAATATTTCGCGGGGGAGACAACTGAAGTATTGCCTCCACCTTCAAGGGGTCGACTCTTATACCCTCTTTTGAAACGATAAATCCTAACAAACAACCTGATTTCACGCAAAAGATGCACTTATGAGGGTTTAATCTAACAGCATAGTGCCGGCATCTTTCGAACACCAATCTCAAGTGATAAGAATGACGCATCCTCATGCGAGAATGAGCAGCGAGGTCATCCAAAAATACTTCAATAATGGATTTGAGATCGTGGAAAATCAAGGTCATTGCCCGCTGAAACGTAGCTCCGGCGTTTTTAAGGCCGAAAGGCATTTTTTGATACGCAAATGTTCCCCAAGGACAAATAAATGCGGTCTTGTGTTGGTCCTCGAGTTTAATTTGAATCTGATTATACCCAGAAAAGCCTTCCATAAAGGAGAACACCTCGCTACCCGCACACTCATCCAAAATCTGATCTATAAACGGTGTGGGGAAGTTATCCTTAGGACAGGCACGATTTAAATCACGGAAATCAGTGCATCTACGGATCGCTCCCTGCTTCTTATCCACCGGAACGGGGTTTGAAACCCACTCCGTCAAGGGAACGGGATAGATGAAACTAGCTTTCAATAGCTTCTCTATCTCTGCCTTTATGGCGGGTGCTTTCCTAGGATTTACCGCGCGTAAACGCTGTCGAACAGGCTTAGCATTGGGGTAATTCTTAATTTCATGTTCGACAATCCGAGGGTCAATCCCTGGCATCTCATCGTAAGACAAAGCAAAAACATCATGGAATTCCTTGAACAGCTCGGTATACTCGCGAATCTCATCTTGGGAACAATCCGCCCCAATGTAGACATTCTCAATTGTACCAGGATTGTGAGAAATGTTGATAGGTATAGTTGACGATATGTTCGCCATCTTTCCATCAGCCATCTGACCAGGAGAGCTTAATGGAATCATGGGTCTACCAACTTTCTGTCTAAGAATCTCCCTATAATCCTCATGCTCCAAAAGGTCAAGCTCTGGAAGGAAATATGATCTATGATGAAGTTCCTCCCATGGTGGCTCAACTCCCGACATAGCCTCGATGATCGCTTCATCTGAAGGGAAAACCGTATCAAGGCAATCGTGGGCATGAGAAGACTATACTTCCCATGCCGGCAGCACATAGGGGTCTTCCTCCTCTGTCCGTGAAGAAGAATAACAAGGCTCTGCAGCAGACTGAAGATTATCTTGGTAAGCAATCATGACTGCAGGAAATGGTACACTCGTCTCAATGGTCTCACTCGAAGGACTCGGTAAAGGAAGAATCCAAGGATCTCCCATATGACTTGTGCGAAAAGGCACCGATCTCGTGGACATGGAAGCACCATCGAAACTAGCTCCTATCATGAGGACGGGTGCAGGACAACTAAAGGTTCCCATGAGGGACGGATACATGCCTACACCCACACTCCTAGTTGCTGGCTGGGAATGTTCGACTTTCAGAACCGAAGCTTCCGAAGATGCACTAACAGGCGGATTCTTGAATGCCATTTGGTCAATCGTTACAATCTTCCCATTATGAGGAAAGCATACAACGGAAATACAGAAGACGCAACGGCTTGCATACTATACATCCAGTTCCTTTCCAGTAAGAGATTGTAGTCAAGGGGCGCATCAACCACCTCGACCTCTATCACAACGGTCTTCCCTCCCAAACGGACTTTAAGAGAAGGAAGGATACCGTGCGGCCTAAACGATATCCCATCAAAAGTAGTTAACATGGTCGTAGACTTTGACAACTCAGGAGAACCAAGACCCTTCCAACAAGACAAAGACATCACAGAAGCAGCAGCGCCCTCGTCAATCACTGTGCGCTTGACGATCATATTAAGGCATTCTACATGCACTAAAAGGGACACATAGTAGGGCAAGTGAGGCTGATGTCCTGTGGTTTCAAATTTGATGACTGAGGAAGAATCATCACCATTCACACCAAGAGTGGAAAGCAAAGCCTTCCTTTGCGATGGACAACTCTGAAGCACTTCCAACGCAGACATCACACAAGGAGTATGACCCAAGTCCTCGACAACTGAATAGTTCTGGGCGGCTCGGGCATTTGGATTATGCCCCGAACGCTTAAGTAGCCCCTTAGGAATGCGAGGTGCAGCTTCAGGTTTATCTGCAGGTTTCTCAATGCGCAAAGGATTTCCTGGTGGATCAGGTTCTTTTCCTGGGTTGGGTTGTGACGAAGTATAATATTTCGCACACGTCACAACTTTAGCGGCACAGACCATATTAATGCACCCACGACCACTAGTTTCAGGTGGATCTTCATCACTAGATTGATCATGGGACTTCGAGTTCATATTCTGGTTATGCGGTAAAGGGTTCGTTAACACAGCTGGGCCCTGTGCTATGAACTTCGAAGCTTCATCCATCCTAGGGCACAAGTAAGTGAGGTGATCGTCCTTACAAAGCTTGCAAGGAAACTTAACCTTACGCTTATTCTGCTTGTCCCCCCAGCATTTTTATTTTTCTTGTCATTATTGTTGGCATTCTCATTCTTATTCCCACCCTTCTTATTATTTTTACCCTTTTTTCTATTCTGTAAGGGTTGCTGGTTACCCTTCTGGTCGGACGATTGCACAGCAAGTACATTCGCCGCTTGGGTAGGCTGAGACGAAGCCGTAGCTTGTCCCGAGGCAGATTGGTTGATTGACAACTGAGGAACTTGTTTCACAACCGAACCTACAGGTTTCTTACTTGCACTACCCACAATGCCATCAGCATGTGGTCCAGGTTTGACCTTGGGATCGAAACTAGAACGAGGAGCGTTGGGTATAATCTCATATAACAAACCAGACTGAGCATAGATCAAGTCTAGTTCCTGCACCCTAAAGATTGCTTGTTCCTCATTCTGCACTCCGGATGTGGAAACATCCTTCGCGATATATGGAAATAAATATTTGAGGAACCACTCAAGGAGGAACTCCAGCGGTATAAAGGCTTTGATTAATCTCTTCCGTCTACGCCACTCCTGAATATGATCAAAAATATGGGTGGTTTTATCTTACCGAAATGTCGACAAGAGTTCAGTACCAACATCATAGCGTACTGGTAGCTGGAAGTGATTAAGGAAAGTCATCGCAAGGTCGTCGAACAAAGTAAAGGCACCCATAGGTAACTCTATATACCATTTCGCCGCAGGCCCTGTAAGGGTGCGTTGAAATAGTCTCAAGCGAACTGAGTCCTGATGCAATGAATTGGAAGAGCACCATAGGTGGAATGTCGTAACGTGTTCACTCGGATCCTGTCCTGGTTTTCCTTCGAACTTAGGTATGTCCAAAGGAAGCTTGGTAGGGACAGCGGCCAAGCCGGGTCATGAGCCACAGGATCGTTCGTAAGTCTCGATAAGTCAGGTAGATTGAGTGTCGCGAGGAAAGGGAGCCTAGGATGATGAGGTCTATGGACCGCTCCCTGGTTCATATAGGATTGACTACCACCATGACCTTGGCCATAGTGACCTCCTCCTGTATGACCCATATAGGGTGGCGTGGAAGTAGCATAATGAGGTGGACCTTGACTAGTAGGAGCTACAAAGACATAGTTGGGAGAGTAAGTAGGTTGTGAATACCCGCCTCCATAAGGTGGAGAGACCTATCCATACTGCGCCCCATAGTAAGGTCCATAGGTCATCGCTTGCAATGCCCCATGAGACACTCCATAGGTAGGAAGATACGTTCCGAAAGTAGGAATATACATACCAGAAGTAGGGATATATGTCGTGGAAGTAGCAATCTGACCTCTAGAGACATGAACATAACCTCCCAAAACCATGGGTGGTATGTAGGCTTGAGACACAATTGGTCTAGTAACCGCAATACGGATCTGACTTGTAGCTATGTGCTGACTCGAAGGACCATGAGAGTAAGGTGGAGGGTTTACATTTGAAGAACTCGGAAGTGAGGACGAAGGAATCTCTGTAAGAAGAAATGTACTAGTGCCTATCGTCACTCGTCTGGAACCTGGTATCCCTATCGAATCACTAACTCTAGACCTAGGAGCTATATAAGATGGAGCTTCCACCGCTGGGATGGAAGGTGCAATGTGACTAGTACTCCCAAACCTCTCTGCAAGGTAAGGCATGGGAATGCCCCCACGCATAGTGTTAGGGTCAAAGTCGAATTCAACATGAAATGTCAAATCATGCATAGGAAAACCAGTCGTAACATAACTACCGTAGCTGGTGCTAGGAGGGTCAAAGTGAGTCTCGGCATCATCCGACATTCCATACCGGTAACGAGTCAATGGGGAATCTGCCCTAGTGTGAGTAGGTCTATCATGAAAAGATCCTATCTGGGAAATCACAGGACCGATCTCAGCTAGGTCAGGTGAGGGATCATATGTAGGAGTAAGTTCCCCATCGTCAATACGAATAGGAGGAGGTGGCTCAGGAATAGTCTCTGAATGATCCTCCATGGTGTGTGAATCAGTGTGTGACATAGTCCTCCTGGACAATCTAGGCCCCTCTCCCAAAGGAGGAGGAGAAGTGGAAGGCATAAGTCCTGCTAACCGACGAGAATGGTGCGGAACCGCACCCGACTCCACAATGACTCAACAAAAAAGCAAAGACTCTCTATTTACGTCAACCCTAGGCCAACTAGCGTGCACAGAGTAATCACTAAAAAATATAAATCCAAAAGCAAGCAAACAAAGGCTGGATAAGTGAGCTCCCGAATGTGACCGGTATGTCTCGCCTAGGAGAGGCTTGAGAGGCCCTTGTCACCACAAGCAGAGGTTCGAAACCAATTATTGTGGCCCTCAGCTTCAACGCGTAAAGCGACTGTGCTGTCCGACCCCAACCTAGCTGGTACACATGTAGAATAACCTCTACACGTACCCCCTCGATATCCTAGGTAAGGTCACTAAGGTCACCTCGATATAATCAATGCTCAAGCGAGCAGTCGCAGGCGGGATTAACTGTATGGGTAGGGTAGCAAAGCCCAAAACTCCCGAAAGATCCCCCAGATACGAATACAATCCTAGATATATCGTCGGTGCTACACAGTTACCAACCAGGGGTTATCCCGATCAACAACCGCTCACACTGCCTAGTGCTGGACTCCCTTTTGAGAGGAGCTTCCTGAGAATGCCGGTTATATAAAGGATTTCACACACTCCCTGGACAGACACCTAGTTGTTGTTGTTTAGTGATCTTGGAGAATTAACTTTCAATGAACTATTCCAAGATCCTAAAACCTAAGCTTGTTGGTGCACCCTAGAAAAGAAAAGAGTGTAATTCATTTTAATTAGCGTTGATTTTAGTTTGGCTTTATTACTCAAAAATAGGATATGACCGTGCAACTAATGGTGTTATGACACAACAAGAAGTAAAATGCACACCTAACAATCAATGCAAATGCATTGTGTCCATGAAAACAGGGTATGTGTACTACGTGAATGCACAATTTCTTCTTCAAATGCTGAATGCAAATTTCCCTGTATGAAGTCCTAACTATTACTCCAAAGCAAATCTAGATCTAATGCAAGTACAATGCAAGGTGCAAAATGCAATGCATGATGATAAGCAAATTTTTAGGATTTTTTGAAAATAAAGAGATACAAGAAGCAAAAGAATGATTCTAACCACCCCAGACTCTGCAAGCACACATAAACAGCATTCCAGCAAAGCACTAAGGCAAAAGGACTATAATGCACTAATCTCAAACAAAAAATCAAAGATGCCATGACAAGAACTTTCCTAAAAGAAAAAATTTAGGCTAAAAAAAAATGTTTCTGGTCAGAAACAGAGGTATTAACAGACTCAGGCAGTGCCAAAGGAGACTCAGCAACTAACAGAATTCACCCAGCAATCCAATATCTTCCACAAAAAGGTAAAAACCTGAGTATACGCGACTATACGCAGTGAACCCGCGTGTATACGCGACAATACCAGGGGAAACCACATGTATACGCGACTGTAATTGACAAACCCGCGTACAGGAAGAAAAAGATGCACAAATTCAAGGCAAACAGACAGGCTGAGACTAAATTCACACCAATCAGGCTCTACCAGGCATACATGCCCCCATACCCGACACAGAAACAAGAGAGAGAGAGCACTTCAAATACATTGAATGCTAAGAAATCAACCCCCAAAGGACAATTACTAGGAACTCCCCAGCGGAGTCACCAATTCTATTACGGAGAGAAATTCCTATGGCTTGGGGTACCACAACAGACAGCTAGACTCCAGAAATCAATCTTTCCCAATATGCAATAGAAATAAAAACCTCTAACACTAAAGGATCGAACCTCGTACCTTATTCTGGACGGTTGAAGTAGATCCCCGTTGAGCTTTCCAATCTTCAGCTTGAATTGTTATAGCATGTCCTCAACAACAAGTAAACAATACAAGCATACTATATTTCATGGTGTTAGATCTATTCTAGCATATATCATCAATAATGTATAAGCATTTGACATATTCCAATGGAAACAAAATTCATTCAAATACACATTACTGGACAGGAAAAGATATTTCTATTAATATGAATCAGAGATTACAAGTGACAACCTCTGACGACACATCTGCGAACCGGAGAAACTGAATCCCCCACTTGGGCCTCCACCACCTCAATCCTCCATCACTCCGATAGCAAGCTTACTAGCAAAAGGAAAGCTTGGGAAGAACACAATAGTGCTCCTAGGGACAAAGGGATGCAGACTCAAGCATAAGTTCTGGCAACAATGGACTATAGTTTCGGTACTCTCAATTATCTCTTATGCTTTCAATGTCTCAAGGGTTCCTTATATAGCTTTTCAAAGTGATACTGAAAGGTCGAATCCGTGGGATCTCAAGGCATATGGAAGGCCAGGAGTCATATGAATCGGATCCAAGACAAGGAACGCTCCAAAGGATTTTGGATTATGTACACATCCCGATGTACGCGACTATAGAGGGAATATCCACGTATGTACGCGGTTATCGGGGAAAATGCCGCGTATATCATTTTTCTAATGTTTTTAGGGATGGTCAATGATACATCAAAAGACAAAAAGTGGTCCATAGGGGCTAATGAGTCTGCAGCGGGACAGGGGAAGGCCATACAATGTGTGATTCACCTAGTGTGGTGAAATCCGCTATAACAGCATGTGCATATTTTCTCGGACACCAAGCATACCTTGAGTAGGTCATTTATGGTGCTTCAAGTCATATTCCCTCAATTGTGTCTCATAGGTCCCATAACTACTACTCAAAACCACCTAATTCTACTAACATCCATATTCATAGTCCAAATATATCTATGATATTCCATGTGTGATTTTTTAAGGCATCCTTCCTATCCCTAGATGCCTAAAAGCTTTAGTTAGGGACTAAGGCCATAGTTTCCTCCCTTAACCATGTTTATGCCCTTGAGATGCATACATAGTGCTCAAAAAATTATGATGGCATGCATATCCCATTTAAGATTCAAATGATTCACTTTCAATGTCATTTGTGGTGGTTGGAAGCATCAATTTTGGCCCTAAATGGTTAACAACTTCCTTTAAGGCCTAAGGACCAAGTGTTTTTCCCTACCCATGTGAAAGGGCCTAATATCTATACTTAGTGCTAAAAATGTTATAATGGAACTAGTATCCTCATCTCAAGGTAAATGAAACCCTGGAAGGATCTATTGAGGTTGTTCAACACATCATTCTTGGCTCTAGAAGGATAGAATCATCTTATAGGGGCTAAGGCCTAGGTTTCCTCCCTTATTATGTATAAGGTCCCAAGACACATACATATTACTTAGAAACTCCTAATGGTTCCCATATCCCCATTCAAAACAAAACTATCAACATGAGAGGTCATCTATGGTGATTCAAGGTGTCATTCATGGACCTTGAGCCCTAAAAGATGGTTTACAACTTGAAATTAAAGCTTTCTGTACCAACCATGCTTAACACCTTATTCTCCATATCTAATGCTAAAAATATCCTAATCATGGCCATATCCCAACTTAAAGGTTGAGGATACCCTTAAGAGATCATGTGTGTGGGTACTATTGACCCGACTTATAATGGAGGTTATACTTCACGACTCTATGATGACCAAATACAATAGTAACATTCCAACAGAGGAATAAGACATCTCCCTTGGGGTATATCAATAAAATACATTTAGAATATTCTTTCAAGTTACAATATTTCAACACTCCCCCTTAATGAGAAGGGTATTCTACTGACAATGACATCATCAACTATAGGAGTAACGAGAGAGAGATACCACCTCGAGAAGGGGAGATATGGTGAGGGAGGGAGGGATGGAGGGGATAGATAGGGAGGGAGGGACACAAGGTAAGAGAGAGAGGTAAGGGGGGAGGGATAAAGGCATATAGGTTTGTTTTCTAAGGGAGAAGAAGGGAGAGAGTGCTATAGGGAGGGGTAATGGTGAAGATAAAGAGAAGGTGGAGAGTGGGGTGGTATGGACATGGATGGAGTAAGGGAGAGAAAGAAAAATATAGGGAGGGACGTAGAGAGAATGAGAGAGGTATATTTAGAAAGAGATAGGGGGTATATAGGGATTATTGAGGGTATAGAGAGAAACATTTATATGCATCAAAAGAAGGGAACACTAAAAACATTTGCTTTGTATCTAACCATAGAAAACATTAGTTTTCTTATGATTTTATTCTTTGCCTTAGATGTGCACCTAACCTATTTATTGTGCTTAACAATATTGTGTGCGTGTTTTAATTCTACATATCACGTACGTGTTTTTACTTTATATAGCACGTGCACATTTTAGGACTGTATAAACAGTGGATTGTCTTTATCCGACAACAACTTTACTCTATTGTTACCAAATATTCAACAAAGCACGATCCCGCCTTTGGAAATATTCAAAATACACATTCTCCATCATTCTTTTTGTTATGCACGTGCAGCATTGAGGACATATTTCATGTTTGAGGAGCACATAGGATAAGATATCAAGCTTCAATACCATTTCATGGTGATGGTGGATATACACAATTGTACAAGAGAATCAGCTTGAGGAACAATTTATGATTTAACTGCTCATTATTCAAGAGAACCAAAGGTAAATTTTCTCATTCATCATTGTTTTGATGGGAAAGATGAAAAATTGAGAAGGAAGATTGAAGCACCTTGAAGGATATAGTTCTAAAGCACTAAGGTTTGAAATCTTGTAATTGAGGAGCAACAAAAACAAACTATATTGAATTGATCATTGTTGTGATGGGGAATGTACATAACTGAGGAAGAAAATCAACAAGGAAGAAGAGACCTGAAGAAGTCATTGAAGAAGAGAAAGAAAAGAAAAGAATAGACATGATGAATCAGAGGCTTTCTTTGGAAACTAATCCAAATCCAATTATAGAGGATACCATGGTTCATCCTATTAATCAACCATAAGAAAAAAGGAAGCATTCACTAGAGGGACCTTCAATTTCCACAATAGTTGTTGAACAAGAACCCCATGGAAGTATTCAAGAAGCAAAATGTAGGTGCTCATTAGGGGATGTTTTAATTCCCACTTCAAGTCAAAGTGATAAGTTACCATCTCAAGATGAAGCTCATGAAGAGGTGTTGGACATGGATCCTACTGTTGAAGACGCGTTGGACATGGAGCCTATTGTTGAAGAAGTAAATGTCATTTGGACCGTCAATAAGGATGTTGGACTTCCACCATCCAACTACCAGGAAGAGAATGAAGGACAACAAGCTACTATTGAAACACTAGAGCATATTGTTGATGCACTAGATGATAGAATTACAACCCCCTTACCTCCATTAGAAAGCACACGTCAAAGAACTACGAAGTGTATACAAGTTGATGAAATACTTCTCAATTCCATTGAAGGTACTCTATCTAAACGTAGTATTTCTTATCAAACTCCACAGATACTAAATACATATTTTGTTTCTAAATGTGATGGAGATAAATGTATATTATTTTTATCATTGTTAAAATTTAGGGGCACGAATATTGTTAGGAAAACATTATGGATAAAGATGTTAAATAATTTTGGACCAAGTTCTCATATAGTTAAAATATTAGTAGATGCCTTTGTTAAAATTTGTAAGAAAGCACATTCAAAGGACCGCAATGCGACTTGTTGGGTGTTGTCACAAGTAATTGTAAATAAGAACACCAGGGTCCTCGTTTTCTCAAGCCTACATCCAAACTAGTTAATTTTAATGTGAAAACCCTCCATAGGTATTCTATTAGAAGAGAACATCTTGGCACAACTGATTAGATAGATTTTTGGGCCTTTATTGGTCGGTTTCCACATCGTGACATGAAGCTAGTTGATGCAGTAAAGGGACTAGTTTAGAGTTTTTGGCATGATCACTCAAGGCATTCTTCAAACTGGAAGGATGTACTAAAACTGAGAAGGGGTTCAAAGGATTGTGAACCACATATTAAGCATCTTCTTGATATAATACAGACAAAACTCTATGATAAATTTAGGAATGAACATATAGACAATTGAATTTGGGGCAAAGATATTTTGAGAAATGTAAGCCCTGATATGTTACAATAAATACTCTTCGTAACATTTTTTGTTGTAGATACCATGTAGAATATGAATATTACTATGAAAAAGTTTTGTACATTCATTGTTTGTTTCATACTAACCATGTGCAGGATTGCTCCTTGACAATACCACCGACTTTATCAAGAGAATTCATTCATAGCATCATGTGCAATAGGCATAAGGGGGGAACATACTATGCAAAATATTGTTTGGATGGAAATTTCTCCAATTATGTTGGAATGGAATTATTGAGCCAATGTATGCATGAGAGTGGAGACAGTGAATTTGGGAATATGGTTACTGACATGAAAATTTTCAAATATATCATCTATGAAATAGTCCTAGGGAAAGAAAGCAAAAAAATACAATTGGTGACATCTCAGGTATGCATTTATCTATAAATTTATGTTTAAACAGTTACATTTCATTCCTTACAAAAAAAAATTGATATTGAGATCATTTTGTGTCACCAGATACAAGTTAGTGACTTCACCAAGGAATTTTTTGAAAAGACACATCAATATGTTCAGCATGTCCACTTGGCACGATGGCAGGATGAGAAGTTTAGAATATGCAGAGATACATTTCCCCGTGGTAATATACTTTTAGTTGTTGATTTTTCCAAGGACTACACTCTGCAACCTCAAAATGAGATCCAAAGTCAATATTATCACTCTAAGCAGGTTTCCTTGATGGTGCATATCACATATAGGTATGGTCCAAATAGCAGTGAAGAGAAAAGAGAAATTCTGAAGGAATATCATATCTACATAAGTGATGATAGGTGCCATGACTTCCAATATGTACGTCACTGCTTCATCATGTTCTATGATCACTTGAAGGGCAGGAACATACAGATGGATTGACACTAGATTTGGTCTGATGGATGTGCTGGTCAGTTCAAAAATGCACACATATTTCAATGGTTGTGTTCATTGCATAAAAACTACAAAGTTCCACATATGTGGAACTATTTTGAGATTGGGCATGGTAAAGGAGAATATGATGGAGCCGGAGCATTTGTCAAAACATCCTACGAAGAGAGGAATTGAAATTATCTATAGTATCTACTATTCGAAATGCTCAATCTATAGTCAGGTGGTGCACGTCAGTAATGGAAGAGCAATCAACTATGCGAGTAGAATCCACAAGAAAGAGACATGTAGAGATATTTTTTGGGGAGGTGGTATACATAGATCGTTCACATGCATGGTGATGCAATAATTTTCTTGGGACTCGTGGCTTTCATTCGGTTGGAAGCTTTGATACCCAGTATTTGAAATTTGGACCAGAAAATTCATTTTTTTTCTGCCTTGTTTTGATGGTGGCTGGGATGGGTGTGAATCATTGGATTGGGTTAATGGATGGGATCGAATATCACTTCCACTTGATCAGCGTGCAATTTTTTATTTAACTCCATTGGAATAAGACCAATCATCTATTTCTATAGATTTTGATCGTGTCTCAAACCTTGTACAACCTGGTATGATGCATTTCCTTAACATTTTTTTGTTTATTTACATAGTCGTCAAGCTCACATTAATGGAATTGTATTACACGAAAAATATTTTGATCATATACCTACAATCATATTATGTAGGTCACATATATGCAGTGGTTGCCTCAAAATATAGTGAATGGGGTGGTGATTACTAGTTGGCACGTTGTATATAGGGAAAGTGTTACAACAGATTTTACCACATATGGTGGATCACACCTTTATGGCCTTCCCTGTCCCTCTATAGACTCTTTAGACCCCATGGACCATTTTTGTACCTTTGATGTTTCCAAGATCATCCCTAAAAACATGCAATAATTTCCATACGTGACTTTTAATCCCTTTCTTGCGTATATACGCAGGTTTAAGGGTCAAATCCACATATATACGCGAGAAAGGGATTAAAGTTGCGTATGGAAATTATTGCATGTTTTCAGGGATGATCTTGGAAATTCTGTTATGGAGAGAAATTCCTATGGCTTGGGGTACCACAATGGATAGATTAACTCCAGAAATCAATCCTTCCCTATATGCAAGAGAAACCAAACATCTAACACTAAAGGATCTCGATTCGTACCTTATTCGGGATGGTTGATGTAGATCCCCATTGAGATTTTCCACTCTCGCTTATATTAGCAATTTGCTTCCTCAACATTCAACAAATATTTGACATATATTGGAATCAAGTCACGAGAGCTGAAATGTCATGAACACTGGCATGATCAAGGAGGTAGCATATAAGAAATGCTACCAATCTGGAAGGTCTTCTACACAAACCGCTACAAGTACATGTCCTACTATGTGAATAGAGGTGTCGAGGTCGAACATAGTAGTCCATCATTTGATTACTGGTCATTCATGTATACCGTTAACAGATGCAAGATTACCCATCAATAATGAAAATGGGAATCAAGGTACTAGAGTGCAAACTAACAAGTGTGAATAAATGTGTTGAGGTCAAACACTTGAGAGAGTCCATCGATCAGGGGACATTGATGTATTCCCAAAAATTGTCGATGGCGAGAGAACCTAACACTGATGACTGTAAGTCTCAAGGCACTCAAAAATTACTCTAGATTCCTATCCTAGAATAAATGATCTGAAGTCGATGGGATGAAATCCGCTAGAAGGAGGGTATAAAGGCATCACCCATCATCCAACACAAGGTACTCAGCAAAGCTGTATAATGTGGAAGGACTCGATCATCATGTGCACGAACCAGTAACTGTACCGGGAATGGCCGACATGAAAAGTCAAGATATCTGAGGAATGGCCTACTCAAGTTTCAACTTCCTTTGAACCAAAGAATAAAGGTGAATGGTGACTAAATGTAGGCAGCATAGACTCGATTTACAAAACTGGGACATATCTGCGACACAGGAAGCATCGACAGAGGCTCCATAGGGACTGAAAGCTTAACCAGTCGGTGGAGATAAACTCATAGAAACGAGTACAACTCCTAAATTCAAACTATTAACCCAACCAACGGATGTGATATACAGTGCTCTGTTTAAAGGTGACATGACTCGACTGCTACCAAAGATAACATCTTTTCTTGTCCAACTTTTTGGTTTTTTGGTTTTTTTTTTTGGACTTTTTCAAATATTTTGAAAATCTTGAAAAAGAATAAAAGTGCTTTATAGTTACAGACTAGGAGGAGACGAGTGTCAAGGGACAAACAAATTAGTTCTAAGCAACGGAACATACATATGCTCAATGCAAGGACACATGTGTAGGATAGCGATACTCGGGGGAAAGTCCCCTCCTGGTAAAAATAGGGAATCAAGCTGCAAAGGATATACAAAAAGGCTCTGCGTGGCTAGACATGAGACAAGCTCGGGCTATATGGTTGATACTCAAAGTCAGGGAAGCCAGCATAAGGCTCAATGAGGCAGGCAAAGCTCATGATAATGCAATTACAACTTGACATAAGGGAGTCCTGGGGAAATAGGCTAGCAAAAAGATCAAGAGGAGTATGAAGCTCTTGCGAAATGACATGGAGATACTATACAACAGACTCCCACACCCTAAAGGACAGACTGTTGGCATGGGCACCAAATGCAAACAAGGAGCTAACTAGGGCACCCATGTAAGGTCAAACTCTACCATTCACACCATGTCACTTCTAAAACAACAAGAAGGTTCCGTGACATGATAGAATGGGTTCGTACCTAAGGTTATAATGAAATGGTCATAAGGTCATGCAAAATGAAAATGGAGGTGAAATCTAACCTATATGCTAGTTTAAACATCATACCTGAAATTGACATGAACGGGTCAAAACAATGGTCGAAACAATGCTCAAAATGGTCTCCTACATCATCATATTAGTAAAAAACGGTCCAAAAGGGTTAGAAATGGTTCAAAACTATAGAAAAGGGGGTAAAAATTTTCAAAAAATTGAAATTTTTTCTATAAATAGTAAAAAATTCAAAAATTATATATCATTTGAAATTTTTACCCAATTGAGCTCAGAACTTCAAACACGAATTTCGGGAGTTTCGTCCAGCAAAATTCGACACCATTTTTTCCAGGTAACTTACCATGCCCTGCTCTTCCATTTGCATGTAATTTTTTTCAATTTCCATCGTCAAAATCAATTTCTAGGCCAGTCTAAGATAGTCGCTTCGGCCCACACATAAATCGAGGCTTTTTCCACGTATAGGGTTGGCTATACGCGGAAAAATGGCCCAAACCCGCGTACATACATGGCTGTTTTGCAAACAGTCACGTATGCAACTGTGTTCATGGTTTTTTAAGACAAATATTGACCAAAACTTAATTTAAATGTGCAGGATGGTTCTAGAATGGCGGGAGAGAGAACACGGGGATGTAGAAGAAGATGTATAGGGTGATCTAATGGCTCAACAATCTCTACGTGCATGTGGGATATATAAGTTTTGCTGTCTTGGAATCCTGAGGGCCAAACCAAGACTATTACAGATGCTAGTAGACTACTAGGATCCTGACTCAGAGTCCTTTTAGATCGACGGGAGGTCCCTCATGATCGAGGTGGAGGACATATACTTCATTACTAGATTGTCCCGCCAGGGAGAGGTGGTGAACCTACGTTCTCGCAAGCCCAAAGGTGGCCTCACCATTGATGAGTATATTGTTGTATACTACTTTTCAGACACAAAAAAGGTTGGGAGCCAAATCCCGACAAACTCCATCCAGATACTAGGCCTGAAGGCGATACTACTGGCACTCAGCATGATAGCAGGGCTAGCCTCACTCCACCAGGCCTCACGGCCATTGATGTTCTATGCAATGGAGTGCATGAGACCCACAGTCTACGATTGGAGTACTGTGTTGTTGAGTAACATGAAGCAGCAGCTCTATGACTGCAATATGGGTAGGGTATGAAACTTCGGTTTCGATAGTATACTGAGCATGTTCTTCTTCGAGTGTGTTCTGGGGCTGAGCCCTAAAGTTGGCGTTCCTCCTCACGGGGTTCGAGCTCTGGCCCAACGGCATTGGGCAGATGCGATGCACAGACTGGGAAAAGGTAGGGTGTCTAACCCCTACCCAGCTGATTTCTTTCCATGGTGGCGGCGACAGATAGTTGCCATCGATGATTACCCCTATGCGAGGATAGATTTTTGGGGAGATCTCGACATGCCCCTACCACCAGGAGTAGCATATGGTGACATTGCTAACGAATCTCAATCCTCTTTTTAAAGGTTTTTTTTTTGAATTATTTAAATTTTTTTTTGTGCTTTTTGATATATGGAACCAAAAGACATGTTTTTGTGTGACGACACATAGTGACAATCTGTCATATGTATGTAGATGTAGGACCCCGATGACCTGATGGTTTCCCTCGTCATATATGGAGGGGAAGAGGAGATGACATCATGGGTGTGGATGCTGAGCGGATGCTCCAAAGGATCCACACAAACTTTGTGTGGTTGACACATAGAGTACTCATGGCGTAAGTCAAGGACTTGCCCGAGGCCATGTAGCGTCAGGCGGTGGGTGTACCACGAGCATGGGTGCGGTTATTTCAATGGCTATCTAGAGCCATGGCGACCTTCCATGATTAGAACCCCCATCCTCCTCCCCAGGCTTAGATTCCTAGGAGAGACTCATTTTTGTACTACCGTGTATTATATTTTGGTGTCTCAAAAGCCCCATTTTTGTATTATGACACTTATATATTATGACATCACTTTTTGGGTGTTTAATGAAAAACTTTTATGATGATCGATTTTATTTATTTACATGTGTAAAAATGTATGCTTGTGATGAGCTTATGGTCTATGAAACAAATTCCAATCTAACACATAGTTAGCATATGAGTCAACAACTTTATTATAAATTCTTGGAACATGTATGTATGTTATGTTGTCAAATTGCCGTTCTAACAATATCACACGTAAGAATCTTCGTAATAATGTTGGATCCCTAACATGATACAAGCCATTAAGCTGTGACACTACCAACTACGAATCAATACGTACCTCAAGAGAGAGAACACCATGTGAAGTGGCATCCCGTAGAAGCTCGATAACAAAACTATACTTAGCAACATTGTTCGAAGAGGGCCGTAAACATATGCCACCTGAAGACAATACCTGACCCGTAGTAGTATAAATCACACAAGTAGCAGAGGCTGAGTGTTGAGTGTGACGGCTAGCACCACCAACAAATCCTATATAGGCAGAAGACTCCACTGACATCTACCATAAGAAATGAAAGCTAATAAACAAACCCAATCACCATAATAAAAACCTAACTATGCAAAAACTGTACAATAATATACAATAATCATTCCTGGCTAAAGATCATGCATAGTATTTTCTTAAGATAGAGCCCATTTCTAGGCTTCGCTAAGGCTATCCCTTCATAGTCCACTAGCTCATAGGTGCCATTCTCTAACACATGTTTGACAACGTAAGGACCATGCCACATGGGATTAAACTTTCCTACCCCCAAGGGTTATTTAGCTTGATCCCACAAAAGGACCAAATCACCTTCACTAAACTTCCTCGGATGGACAGACTTATCATATTGGACCTTAACACGATGCTTATTTACTTCTAGAGCCACTAAGGCATCTCGGCGCTGCTCATCAAGTTTCTCTAACTGGACCAAACGTTCCTCCAATGCGGAAGTGTCTGGTAAAATCTCTATGGCTAGCTTCAATGAAGGGATTTCGCATTCAACCGGTAAGACAGACTCCACTCCATGTACAAGCTGATATGGAGAAAATTGGTGGCAATCTTAACCGTGGTCCTATAGGCCCACAAAGCAAGATATAACATGATATGCCAATTGGTCTTGCTTTGTGCAATGGTTCGTTGGAGAATGGACTTAAGTGATTTGTTCACTGCTTCAACCTGCCCATTTACTTGACGGTAATAAGAAGAGGAATTCTCCTACTTATACCCTAACTTCGAGGCCAAATCTTCCATCATTCGATTTTGAAAGTGCCTACCATGGTCAGTGACAAGCTCACTCGAAATATCGAACCGAGTAATGATCTGGTTGAATACGAAATGCGCAGCTGTCTCACTGTCGGATTTAACTGTGGGCATAGCCTCAACCCATTTTGTGAAATAGTCAACAACCACTATAATATGATGATGCCCCCTAGCTGAATCTAGGTTGCAATCCATGAAATAAATCCCCCATTTAGTGAAGGGACTGATGGTGATAATCGGATGTAACAGGGCAGAATGTGAGCGCATATTGCGTGCAAACACCTGGCAAGGGTGGCACTTCTTGACCGCATTGACACAATCTTTAAAGATTAACGACCAGAAATAACCCTCTCTCAAGATTTTTTGGGTTGTAGAAAGCCTAGATAAATGACCACCGCACGCCCCTCCATGGCAATCATTCAGCACAAGTTCAGCCTCCTCATGAGTTAAACAACGACGTAAAATGGAATCTACCCATGGTAGTACAATGTGTTATCCACTATAAGGTAGTTCTTGGATAGGTGACATAACCATGGTCATTCATCCCGTGAAAGGTGAGTATGGACCTTCGACGTTTGTAAATATATGATGATATCCCCATACCATGGATCCAAAGTTAAGATCGAGAAAATGTTCTCATCGACAAACGTATCTTCGCAAACTTCCTCCTCCTCCTCGCGTGGGAAATCAGATATAAGCTCCGCAAAAATCAAGAATTTTTTTTATTTGGTCGAAACAAACTCAAGATCGAATTCTTGCAAGATAACGATCCACTTATTATACTTTCCCCCAATCATCCTTCTAGTCATGAGGACGAACTGAAATTGATTGACATGGGATACCACCAAGGTTTGGCAAAGGAGAATGTCAGTGTCTCAAATAATAGAGCTAAGGAAAGTTTCTCCACATGGGAATAATAGATTTGCGCATCTACAAGGTTTTATCTCAAATAATATATGACATGCTCATGGAGCTCCTCATCCTCTTGAACCAAAACCATACCAATTGTCTCCATGGACACAGCCACATAAAGAAAACAGTCATGGCTATAGTCAGGTGGACTAATCATGGGGGCTGATGCTAAGGCTCACTTAAGCACATCAAAGGACTCCTGGGCTCGCTCATCCTAGCAAAAGGTAGTGTCCTTCTTCAAAATATGCATAAATCCTTTAGTCAAATCGGCAAAGTTAACCACAAATCTCCGCAAGAAATTTGACATGCCTTGCAAACATTGAAGATGTTTAATGTTTCTCGGGGGAGACAATTGAAGTATTGTCTCAACCTTTAAGGGGTTGACTCTTATACCCTCCTTGGAGACAATTAACCCTAACAAGCGACTATACTTCACGCAAAATATGCACTTATGAGGATTTAACCTAACCAAGTAATGGCGGCATCTTTCAAACACTAATCTCAAATGGTAGGAATGACGCATCCTCTGATGAGAATGAGCAGCAAGGTCATCCAAAAAGACTTCAATAATCGATTTGAGATCATGGAAGATCAAGGTCATAGCCCACTCAAATGTGGCTCTAGAATTTTTAAGGTTGAAAGGCATCTTCCAATATGCAAAGGTACCCCATGGACAAATAAATGCAGTTTTATGTTGGTCCTTGGGTTTGATCTGGATCTGATTGTATCCGAAAAATATGTCCATAAAGGAAAATACCTCGCTTCCTGCACACTCATCCAAAATTTGATCAATAAATGGTGTGGGAAAATTATCCTTAGGACAAGCACGATTCAAGTCACGGAAATTAGTGCATATACGGATCGCTCCTTGCTTCTTATCAATTGGAATGGGGTTTGAAACCCACTCCATCAAGGGAACAGGATAGATAAAACCGACATTTAACAACTTTTCTATCTTAGCCTTAATCGCGGGTGCTTTTCTAGGATTCACCACACATAAGCGTTGTTGAATAGGCTTCGCACTCAGTTAGGTCTTGATTTCATGTTCAACAATACGAGGGTCAATACCTGGCATTTCCTTGTATGACCAAGAAAATATATCACAAAACTCTTTGAACAGCTCGGTATACTCTTGAATCTCAGCATGGGAACATTCTCCCCCAATATAGACATTCTCAATCTTGCCGGGATCGCAAGAGATATTGATAGGGATGGTAGGAGATATATTCGCCATGTTTCCATCAGCCATTGGACCAAGAGAGCTCAATGGAACCATGGGACTACCAATTCTCTCACTAAGAATCTCCCTAAAGTCCTCACACTCTGAATGGTCAAGCTCAAGAAGAAAATAAGATCTATGATGTAACTCTTCCCAAGGTGGCTGAACCCCAGACATGGCCTCAATAATAGTTTCATATGATGGAAAAACACTATCAAGGAAATCATGTGTGTGAGAAGACTCAACTGCCCATGTAGGTATCACATATGGGTCCTCCTCTTCCATCCACGAAGAGGAAGGACTAGGCTCTGCAACACATTCAAGATTCGCTTGATATGCTATCATTGCTGCAGGCAACAGCACGTCCATTTCAATAGGCTTACTCGAAGGACTCAGTGTAGGAAGGATCCAAGGATCTTCCATATGGGTAGTGTGAAAAGACACCAAACTCAATGAAGACGAAGCCCCACCAGAACTAGACCCTATCATAAGAACCGGTGTAGGACAACTAAAGGTTCCCATAAGGGATGGATACATGCCAACACCCACACTCTCAGTTGCCAACTGAGTGAGCGATAATCGGGATGGAAGCTCCCGACGATGCAGTAACACTCAGATTTTTGAATAATGTTTGATCAATTGTAACAATATTCCCATTAAATGAAAAGCATACAACTCAAAATAGAGAAGAAGCTATGGCTTGCATACTATACATACAATTCCTACCCAGTAACAGATTGTAATCAAGGGGCACATCAACCACCTCTACCTCGATCACGACGGTCTTCCCTCCCAAACGGACCTTAAGAGAAGGAAGAATCCCATGCAGCCAAAATGATATACCATGAAAGGTAGTCAACATGGTAGCGGATTTAGACAACTCAGGGGAACCCAAACCCTTCCAACATGACAAAGACATGACAGAAGCAGCAACACCTTCATTAATCACAGTGTTTTTGACAGTCATGTTAAGACATTCTACATGAATCAAGAGAGACACATAGTAAGGCAAGTGAGGCTGTAGTCCCGTGGTTTCAAATTTGATGACAGAGGAAGAGTTATCATCATTAACACCAAGACCAGAAAGCAAAGCCTTCCTTTGTGAAGGACAACTCTGAAGTACTTCAAGCGCAGACATCGCACAAGGAGTGTGGCCCAAATCCTTGACAACTGAATAGTTCTGGGAAGCTCGAGCATTAGGATTGTACCCTGAATGCTTTAGGAATCCCTTAGGAATGTGAGGTGAAACTTTAGGTTTATCCACAGGGTTTTCAATATGCAAAGGACTCCTGGGTGGAGCAGGTTCCTTTCCAAGGTTTGGTTGTGACGAACCATAGTCCTTCGCATGAGTCACAACCTTAGTAGCATTGACCATGTTTATGCAACCATGACCACTACTGGCTTCTGGCGGATCTTGATCTCCACCAGACTGATCATGGGTCCTTGAGTTCATGTTTTGATTATGGGGTAAAGGATTGGTTAGCACAGCTGGGCCCTGTGCTATGAACCTCGAGGCATCTTCCATACGAGGGCACAAGTGAGTGAGGTGGTCATCCTTACACAATTTGCAAGGAAACTTAACCTTACGTTTAGACTGCTTGTCCCCTGTAGAATTGCGGGTGTTCTTTTCATTAAAATTGGCATTTTCATTCCTATTCCCACCCTTATGATTGTTTTTACCCTTTTTCTTATTCCTTTCGGGTTGCTGGTTACCCTTCTGGTCCGACAATTGCACCGAAAGCACACTCGCCATTTGGGTGGGTTGAGACGAAGTGGTGGCTTGTCCTGAGGCAGATTGGTTGATAGACAATTGATTCACTTGTTGCACAAACGAATCCACAGGTTTGGTACTCCTACAACCAACAATTCCATTGGCATGTGGTCCAGGTTTGACCTTAGGGTTGAAACTAGAATGCGAAGCGTTAGGAATGATCTCATACAACAATCCGAATTGAGCATAAATCAAATCCAATTCCTGTGCCCTAAAAATGTCTTGTTCCTCATTCTGAACTCCAGATGTAGAAAAATCCTTTGCTATATAAGGCAGTAACAATTTAAGGAACCAGTCAAGGAGAAACTCTGGCGATATGAAGGCTTTAATCAATCTCTTCAATCTACATCACTTTTGGATACGGTCCGAGATATGCGTGGCTTTGTCTTGCCGAAATGTCAACAAGAGTTCTATACCAACGTCGTAACGCACTGGTAGCTGGAAGTGATTGAGAAAAGTCATAGCTAGGTCATTGAACAAAACAAATGCCCCCCTAGGTAACTCTATGTACCATTTCACTGCAGGCCTGGTGAGGGTGCGTTGAAACAACCTTAAACAGATAAAATCATCGTGTAAGGAATTAGAAGAGCACCAAAGGTGAAATGTAGTAACATGTTCACTAGGATATTCTCCTAGTTTTCCCTTGAATTTGGGAATGTCCGAGAGAAGCTTGTTAGGGACAACCGACCAAGCCGGGTCATGAGATACCGAATCGTTCATTAGTCTTGACAAGTCAGGTAAATTTAACGTTACGAGGAAAGGGAGACTAGGTTGAGCAGGTCGGCGCCACGCTCCCTAATATTTTTGGTTCACATAAGGCTGATTACTGTAAACACCATGGCCATGGCCATAGTTTCCTCCTCCTGTTTGACCCATGTAAGGTGGCATGGAAGCACCATAATGTGGTGTACCTTGACTATGTGGAGCTACAAGGTCATAATTCAAGGAGTAAGCGGGTTATTGATACCCGTACCCATAAGGTGAATAACTCTGTCCATACTGCGGTCCATAATATTGTCCATGAGAAGCTCCATAATATGTCCCATGAGATGTCCCATAAGAAACTCCATAAATAGAAATATTGGGAACTCCCTGCGATAGACCATAAGAAGTTCTAGACGTAGGAATATGACCTCCCGAGACAATAGGAGGTATTTGACTCTAAGACATGAATATGTGAGTAGCTGTAGTGCGAACATGACTAGTAGCAACATTCTGGCCCGAAGGACCATGTGAATGAGGGGGATCAATAGCATTCGAAGAACTCAGAATAGAGGATGAAGGGACATGTGAAGTGATGTAAGTGGTATTCCCTATAGTCACTCATCTTGGTTCTGGTATCCGAATAGGACTACTAACCCCAGGTCTAGGATGAACATGTGATGTAGCCTCCAGCACCGGGATGGAGGGTGCAATGTGACTTGTGTTCCCAAATATTTCCACATGGAAAGGAGTAGGAGTGCACCCAGGCGTAGTGTTAGGTTCAAATTATGACTCGGCATGCTGTGTCGGATCATGTGTAGGGATACCAGACATGCCATAACTAACATAACTAGTGCTCGTAGGTTCATGATGATTCTCATCGCCCAGAAGCCAATACCGGTGACCTATGAATGAGGGATCACACCTGGGGTGTGTAGGTATATTAGGTGAGGGATCATATATAGGAATAGGATCTTCTTCCCCAACCTTGTGAGGTGGAGAAGACAACTCAGGAATTTCATTTTCATGATCTCCCATCACATGTGAATCAATGTGAGAAGTAGTCTGCTTAGACTGTCTGTTTCTCTCTCCCAAAGGAGGAGGAGATGTAGAAGGTGGAATTCTTGCTAAACAACGAGAAAGGCGAAGCACCACACCCGAATCCACAATGACTTAAAAAATGGAAAAGACTCTTCTAATTACGCAAACCCTAAGCAAGCTAGCGTGCACAAAGCATACACCTATATAATCTAAATCCAATCACAAGCAAACAAGGGTAAGATATGTGAGCTCCTGAATGAAGCAGGTATGTCTCACTCAGGAGAGGCTTGAGACTCCCATACACAACAAGCGGAGGTTTGTAACCAATTATTGTGGCCCTCAGCTTCAACGCATATAGCGACTATGTTGTCTAACCCCAACCTGGCTGGGACACCTACAGAATAACCCCTGCGAAGTACCCCCTCAATAACCTAGGTAAGGAAACTAAGGTCACCTCAATATAATCAATGCTCAAGCGGACAGTTGCAGGTGGGATTAACCATATGGGCAGCGAAGCAAAGCCCGAAACTCTCGAAAGAGCCCCCAGATACGAATACAATCGTGGAAATATCTCTGGTGCTACTCAGTTATGACCAAGGGTCATCCCAATCATTAACCGCTCACACTGTCTTGTGCTTAAATCCCTTGTAAGAGGAGGATCCTGAGAAACACTAATTATACCAACAAATTTCACACTCTCACCTGGACAGATGTTTTGTTTAGTGGCATTGGAGAATTTACTCACAACGAACTATTCCAAGATCCTAAAACCTAATCTTGTTGGTGTACCCTATAAAAGAAAATAGTTTAATCCATTTTAATTAAGTGTTGATTTTATTTGGCTTATTACTCAAAAAGGTAGATGATCATGCAACCAATAGTGTTATGACGCAACATGAAGTAAAATGCACACCTAACAATCAATACAAATGCATTGTGTCGAATGAAAAATAGGGCATGCTACTACGTGAAATGCAAAATTTTCTTTAAATGACAAATGCAGTCATTCCTATATGAAATCTTGACTAACACTTCTCTAAGAAAACCTAGTGCAAGTACCATGCAAAATGCAAATTGCAATGATGCATAATGATGCAAAGAAGCAAATATTTTTGTATTTTTTCAAAAAATGAGATAATAAAGAAAAAGAATGAATCTACCACCCCCAGACTCTGCAAGCACTATCAAACAACACCCACACAAAGCACTAAGGTAAAAGAGACCTAATGCAATAATTGATCCGTAGGATCTCAACTTAGTGCTTTAAAAGTTTGTTGTAAAAGAATGCGTGTAACAGGTTAATTAATGGAACAACATTAACAGAAATTAAATGCTCAGAACAGGAATGAAAAACAAGACTGATAAACAAATGCCAAGCAGAAAACACAGAAACAGAGTCATAAACAGAGTTGATAACAGAGTTCACCCCCTCCACTGGGCTACGTCTCCGGGCCCCTCTCCAATAGGAACCAATCCAATTAATCTCTTAAAATGGTACAAAAATGGTTCTGGAACAACTTCAGCAACTGTAAAACAGAATGCTGGACAGAAAGTCTTTAAGACTCCTCTCTGAAAGCTACAAACTGGACTTCAACAGACACAAGAAGCCAAGTTATAACTGAGGATAGTCGACTTCAAAAAGGAACATCACATGTACGGTTTTCACAGCAAAATGCTCTCTCCAAGTTTCTAATCATAGAGAAACGTTGCACTGTCGTTCTCCAAAAACTCCTCTAATCGTTCCACTGCGTCCTGAACTTTTCCCCACTGAACGGATTCCTCCTTTAATACTCATCTTGGCCATTACAAATGAGTCAAAACGTCCAATAAAATGCGACTGTTCACATCCCATGCAATGCGACCACAAGACTGTTCACCTTCTTCTCTAAAATGCCAACAGGCTGTTTATCTCCTGGCGTTACAATCACATGGCATCAAGATTCTGCAAATCCGTTTCCAAAATGCACCTCGCACGAACCATTGCAATGTTTGAGTCGGAAGGTTTTGTTATCTGCTCGTCCGCCATTGCGGAAGGAAGATAAGCAACTGGCTCCGACGGTCTCAATCGGCTGGCTTTCAAGTCAGAGGATTTAGTGCTTTAGCTTCCGCCGTTGCGGCTGCCGAATCACTTCGTCGTCCGATCAAGATTGCGTTCGTCGTTGCGTCTGTCGAAATACTTTCGAGTTCCGATCCCTTTAAGCTTCCCTCGTTGCGGATGCCGGAAGGCTTTCGAGTTCCGTTCCCTTTAAGCTTCCGCCATTGTGGCTTCCGGAAGGCTTTCGGCTTCTGATCCATTAAAGTTTCCACCATTGTGGCTGCCGAAAGGATTTCGACTTCCGATCTGTTAAAGCTTCCACCATTGCGGCTACCGGAAGGCTTTCGATCCCCGCCGTTGTGGAAGGAAGAAGGAAAGAGAAAAGCTTGCGACCACCGATACTTGTATTTTTTTTTCGTCCGATTATCCCCGCGGATAGACTAGTCGTTGGCTGCCCGCAGTTGTGGAAGAAGATGCTCTTTTTTCCCCGGCTTTTGCGGAAGGAAATCCCTTCCGACCTCCGACATTGTCAACAGACTGTGAACCAATCATTAAACTGTTAACCATTAACTGCGCGGCTTCTTGAACCATGTACCATATTTTGGATCGTTAAAGAGGAATTGATCCACCAGATCAATCCTCCCCATTGGAGAGCTTTTGGACCACCAAAAGCCTAAATTATTCTGCAAGTAAGTGAGGGTAAAGTTCCCTCACTTTACCAATCTCCATCCATCTTGCTTTGCTAGGATGCATTCCTTTCAGCCCCACTCGAAGGTACTCAACATTCCCCCTTCGTGAAGTCCTTATATTTCGGTCTAGAATAACATCATCCTGCAACTTTCTCATATATTCAGGGGCCAAATCATCAATGGAAGGAATCTATATGTTAATTTCCTCATCCATGATCATAGGAGGCTCATACAATTTAAGATTCTCAACATTGACAGCTGAATAAATTTGCATGTATGGAGGTAAATTCAAGTGAAAAGCATTAGTACCGATCTTTTTCAAGATCTCAAAAGGACCATACCTGATAGGTTTAAGCTTTTTACCTTCACCTTTCATCCTTTCTTTGGTGATATGTAACCAAACTCGGTCACCAACCTGAAATTGATGATCAACTCGATGCTTGTCATGCCTAGCTTTGTACTTGGCCTGGCTCTTCTCCAACTGATCTTGAACTTCCTGCTGCACTACTTGGATTCTCTGAATGAACTTTAAAGCTTTATTTGCATCATGATGTCCATCCACTGCATCTTTGCCAAAAGAGAAGTCCATCGATGTTTTTGGCAGATAACCAAAACAAGTTTCAAAAGGAGATTTTTTCGTGGAAGAATGAACTGCATGATTGTAAGCATGCTGGATATACTGCAATTGCTCATCCCAAAGTTTAGGATGATTACTACAATATCCTCTAAGCAGCTGAACCACTGTTCTGTTCACTACCTCTATTTTCCCATCGGTCTGTGGATGAAAAGATGTACTTTTCTTCAGTTTAGTGTCCATAAGCTCCCATAAAGTTGACCAGAATTTTCCCAAGAACCGGGAATCCCGATCAGATACAATAGACATGGGTAGCCCAAAATGTACCCAAACATTTTGAAAGAATAAAAGAGTTGTTTGTTCAGCAGTGATCTGCTTGTTACATGGCATTAAGATACACATTTTGCTGAACCTATCCACAACAACATATAGGTAATCATGCCCTTTTTCTAGACATAGGTAGTCCTCCTACAAAGTCCATAGAAATGCTTTCCCAAGGACAAGAAGAAACTAGAAGAGGAGTGTACAAACCCAATTTCCTATTGCTAGGCTTACTCGTTGCACACATAACACAACCCCTTATATATTTAGCTACAGTTTCTTGCATTTGAGGCCAATAACAATGATTCTGCAATACAAACAATGTTTTGCTGATGCCGAAATGTCCTGCAATCAATGAACTATGTGCCTCTCGGATCACATGCACTCTTTCTTTCTCTAGGATATAGAGTTTACCGAGATGATACAAGAGCTGTTCATGCACAAAATAGTTTTCTTCCTTTTTTACCATGTATTAGTGATGCATATACTTTCTTAAAATCTTTATCTTCTGCATACTGTTCAATATAACTTTCATGTGTTAATGAACTGTTCTGAAGAATGATTGAATCATTCATAGGTGGCCTTGATAACATGTATGCTACTTTATTATGAATTCCCTTTTTGTATTTGATTACGAGATGAAACTGTTGTAAGAACCCCATCCATCTTAAATGCCTACTCTGTTGTATTTTAGTCTAAGATTGTAAATATTGAAGTGGCTGATGATCAGTATGTATGACTGTCTCTTTTCCCGTGATATAATGTTTCCACTTCTTTACACTCTGTACTAAAGCATACAATTATTTGTCATAGGTCGGATAGTTACTTACCGCAGTAGAGAATGTTTCTGAATGGTAACAAACTGGCTTTCTCCCTTGCATCAAAACTGCTCCCATGGCAAACCCGCTGGCATCGGTTTCGATCTCAAATGGCTGCTGCAAATCTAGCAATGTCAGAACTGGTGTTGTGCTAATCTTTTCCTTCAAAGTGTCGAAGGCTCTCTGATGCTTGCCTCTCCATTGGAAAATTTCTTTAATTCTTGTCAACGCATGTAAAGGAGCAGCAATGGAAGAAAACCCAGAAGTGAATTTCCTCCAATACTGAACCGTACCCAGAAAACTTCTGATTTCAGTAATGGTGTTAGGCCGTGGCCAGTTTACAATGACAGGAACCTTGGCTGGGTCAACTCGCAGGTGGCCTCCACCAATGATATGGCCTAGATATACTAAAGAAGTTTTAGCAAATTACATTTAGACATTTTTACATAAAGCTTTTCCTTTCTCAGTACATCTAAATTTTTTTTCACATGTACAACATGCTCTTCCCAAGTGTTGCTAAACACAAGGATATCATCTAGATATACAATTACAAAATCATCAATGAATGAACGAAAGACATCATTCATGATCCGCATGAAAGTAGCAGGTGCGTTACATAGCCCGAAAGGCATTACAAGCCATTCATACAAACCCTGTTTCGTTTTAAAAGATGTTTTCCAAGCATCATGCTTAGCAACATGGATTTGATGATACCCACTACGCAGATCCAATTTTGTAAAGTAAGTTGCATGTTTCAACTGATCAAGCAAATCATCAATACAAGGAAGAGGATACCTGTTTTTAATAGTGATTTTGTTAAGGGCCCTGTAGTCGATACACATCCTCCACGACCCATCCTTATTTGGAACCAAGACTATGGGAGAGCCACAAGGAGAAGTGCTGGGCCGGATGACCCCCTTCTCAATCCGCTCCTGAACCTACTTCTTGATCTCCTCATTCTGCATTACAGACATCTGGTACATGGCTATGTTCAGGAGTGGCACATCCTGCTGCAAGTGTATCTCATGTTGAATCTCTCTCTTCGGTGGTAACCCCTTTGGATCTTGAAACAAATCATCATATTCAGAAATGATGTCAATCAGTTCAAATTTATGCTTAGGGTCACATTCTTCAAAATATTTAGAGACTTCATCATTTTTCATCTTAACCATCATCAACACAAAATTCTTACTAGCATTTACCAACCTCTTCATTTGTCCTGCAAAGACTATTGCTAGATTGGTTTTCATCTTATGTGCTCGTACAATATATTCCATACCTTCTTTAAAAAGATGATACTTATTCTGCTCTCTATAAAAGACTGTTTTCCGGTCATACAAATATGGACTCCCAAGTACAATTCCACAAATGTCAAGTGGTACTACATCCAACTCTACCTCATCCTAAACTTTTCAGTAATTTCAAATTTTAATACACATTTCCTTGTAACTTGCAATCGTGTATCATTAGTAACCCAACCTAGCGGATAGGGCTTTTCATGAGGCACAGTAACTAAATGCAACTTCTTAACCACTTCTTCTGATATCATATTTACTTGTGAACCACTATCAAACAATGTATCAATCTTTGTGTGATTTGCAATGACACGAACATGAAACAGTGCACTTCTATCTTTATCATTTTGCTTAGAAGTAGATGGCAGACTTGTACTTGCACTAGAACTGGATGGTGCATCAATGGGAAGTGAGATACTTTTATCCTTACCTTGGATTTCGACAACTGTAACTTTTGTTTCATCACCTGAGTCGGATCCCAAGTCTTGAATAACGGCTGCAGTAGCTTTTTCTTTTCCTTTGTCTTTGTTTCCTCTGTACTTCTTTGGCCTTAACTCCAGATGAAGTTTCCAACACTTAGAGACATCATGTCCCTTTTGACAATGCGAACAGGTAGGATTTTCACCTTCTTTCTTAACAGTAGCCATCTTCTTTTTCCCCTTATCTTTACCTTTTGATTTGCTGTCAAATTTAAATGACTTCTTCACAAAAGTATAATTAGTATGCTTACCCCTGGCTTCTAAATGGGTAGCTTGAACGCATACATCATCCAAATTACTGGGATTAAACATCAACAAGGTATGTTTCAAATAAGAATGCATGCCACCAATGTACTTAAGAAGAGTTTCATGTGTATCTAACGAAACATTCAATGCAATAGCCCTCTTTCTGAATTCATGATTGTAGTCTTGAATGCTTTGTCCTTTAGCTTGTCTAAACATTTGCCAATTCATGGTTAATTGCTGCATGTGACCTAAAGGATAAAGTTGCTTTCTTAATACTTCAATGAATTCATTCCAAACTGAGATAATTTTACCATTCGTTCGAATATCTTGCTGAATATTGCTCTCCCACCAAGTAAGAGACATTCCACTCATTCTCAAAGTGGCCAATTCAATCTTGGAAGGGTCATCATTAATGCCCTGCACCCTGAAATATACTTCAAGCTGCTTGATCCAATTGTCTAATTTTTCAGCATCTACATCTCCATTATAAATAGGTAATTAAAATTTGACATCCAATTTGAAATAAGGCATATTAGGACTTGCATTATTTGAAGTATGAGAAGAAGAAAAAGTCTGTTTAGTATCAGGAGGCTCGCCTTCACCTCCTACTCCTTTACCCTTTTCTTCTGGCTTCACTTCTGTATCTCTGGATGAAGATCCTTCTTTTTTCTTCTTCCTTTCTGCTTGCTCATCGAGTAGAATTTCCATCATGGCTTTCATGCTCATAAAATCCTCTAGAAACTCAGTTTCAGAAATGACAGGTTTTTCCCGTTTAGTATGTCCTTCTTCTTCCCCTCGTGGAGAACACATGGTTCTTGAGAATGTTTTCCTGGAGCCAATCTCAGGATCTCCTTCAACTAATTCTCCTTCACCAAGCTTTAACCTGGACCTGGTAAGCATTCACAAACTTGCACAACAGTCAACCAGCTCTGATACCAAAATATGATCCGTAGGATCTCAACTTAGTGCTTTAAAAGTTTGTTGTAAAAGAATGCATGTAATAGGTTAATTAATGGAACAGCATTAACATAAATTAAATGCTCAGAACAGGAATGAAAAACAAGACTGATAAACAGATGCCAAAAAGAAAACATAGAAACAAAGTCATAAACAGAGTTGATAACGGAGTTCACCCCCTCCACTGGGCTACATCTCCGGGCCCCTCTCCAATAGGAACCGATCCAATTAATCTCTTAAAATGGTACAAAAATGGTTCTGGAACAACTTCAGCAACTGTAAAATAGAATGCTGGACAGAAAGTCTTTAAGACTCCTCTCTGAAAGCTACAAACTGGACTTCAACAGACACAAGAAGCCAAGTTATAACTGAGGATAGTCGACTTCAAAAAGGAACATCACATGTACGGTTTTCACAGCAAAATGCTCTCTCCAAGTTTCTCATCACAGAGAAACATTGCACTGCCGTTCTCCAAAAACTCCTCTAATCGTTCCACTGCGTCCCGAACTTTTCCCCACTGAACGGATTCCTCCTTTAATACTCATCTTGGCCGTTACAAATGAGCCAAAACGTCCAAGAAAACGCGACTGTTCACATCCCATGCAATTCGGCAACAAGACTGTTCACCTTCTTCTCTCAAATGCCAACAGGCTGTTTATCTCCTGGCATTACAATCACGCAGCATCAAGATTCTGCAAATCCGTTTCCAAAATGCGCCCCGCACGAACCATTACAATGTTTGAGTCGGAAGGTTTTGTTATCTGCTCATCCACCGTTGCGGAAGGAAGATAAGCAACTGGCTCCGACGGTCTCTTCCGGCTTATCAATTCCTCTTTAACGATCCAAAATATGGTACATGGTTCAAGAAGTCGCGCAGTTAATGGTTAACAGTTTAATGATTGGTTCACGGTCTGTTGACAACGTCGGAGGTCAGAAGGGATTTCCTTCCGCAAAAGCGGGGGACGGAAGAGCATCTTCTTTCGCAACTGCGGGCAGCCAACGACTAGTCTATCCGTGGGGATAATCGAACGGAAAAAAAATACAAGGATCGACGGTCACAAGGTTTTCCCTTTCCGCAACGGCAGAAGCCGAAAGCCTTCTTCCTTCCACAACGGCGGGGCTCGAAAGCCTTCTGGCAGCCGCAACGGCGGAAGCTTTAACGGATCGGAAGTCGAAAGCCTTCCAGCAGCCGCAACGATGGAAGCTTTAACGGATCAGAAGCTGAAAGCCTTCCAGTAGCCACAACGGCGGAAGCTTCAAGGGATTGGAACTCGAAAGCCTTCGGGCATCCGCAACGGGGGAAGCTTAAAGGGATCGGAACTCGAAATTCTTTCGGCAGCCGCAACGACGGACGCAATATTGATCGGACGACGGAGTGATTCAGCAGCCGCAACGGCGGAAGCTAAAGCACTAAAGCCTCTGACTTGCTTATCCCAAAACAAAAAATCAAAAATGCAATGACAAGAACATTCTTAGAAAAAAATTTACCCTAAAAAGCGTCTTTGGTCAGAAACAGAGGTGTATACAGACTCTAGAAGCAGCTAAGGAGACTCAACAATCATAAAAACTCACCTAGCAACACTCAATCTTCCTCTCAAAGGAAAAACTCAGGACATACGTGACTGTGTGTAGAAAACCCGCATATATATGCAGATATCACAGTCAAAACCGCGTGTACATGCGACTGTGAGGAAAAAACTCGCGTACAGGAAAAAAAAGAGATAAAAATGAAGGTAAATAGATAAGCTGAGACAAAATTTACTCCTATCAGAAACTACCAGGAAAAGCTGCCCCTAGACCCGACTCAGAAATAGAGAAACTAGAGCAATTCAAAAACATTGAATGCCAATAAAAAACCCCCAAAGGAAAATGACTAGGAAATCCCCAGCATAGTCGCCAATTCCGTTATGGAGAGAAATTCCTATGGCTTGGAGTACCACAACAGACATCTTAACTCCAGAAATCAATCCTTCCCTATATGCAAGAGAAACCAAACATCTAATACTAAAGGATCTCGATTCGTACCTTATTCCGGACGGTTGATGTAGATCCCCATTGAGCTTTTCCACTCTCGCTTGTATTAGCAATTTGCTTCCTCAACATTAAACGAACAAGAAAAACATGCTATATATAATTATGTTAGACCTAATCTAGCATGCATAATCAATAACATATAAGCATTTAAAAGCATCCATAGATCAAATACTCATTTAAATACACATTATTGGATAGGAAAAGATATTTCTATTGATATAAAATAGAGATTAAAATAGTGACAACCTCTGTCGGCACATCTGCAAATCAGAGAAACTGAGTCCCCCACTTGGGCCTCCACCACTTCAATCCTCCATCTCTCGATAGCAAACTCACAAGCAAAAGGAAATCTTGGGAAGAACACAAAGTGCTCCAAGGGACAAAGGGATGCAGAGTCAAGTATAAGCTCCGGCAACAATGGACTATAGTTTTCTTACTCTTCAATTCCTCCCCTTTCAATGTATCCAAAGGGTTCCTTATATAGCTCTTCAACGGGGTAATGGAAGGCCGAATCCGAACAATCTCAAGGCATATGGAAGGCCAAGAGAAAATTGACTCGGATCCACATCAAGGAAAACTCCAAAATCATTTGGCCTTTTGAACACATCCCGATGTATGCGGGTTTAAGGGTCAAATCCGCGTATATATGCGAGAAAGGGATTAAAAGTCGCGTATGGAAATTATTGCATGTTTTTAGGGATGATCTTGGAAATATCAAAGGTACAAAAATGGTCCATGGGGTCTAAAGAGTCTGCAGAGGGATAGGGAAGGCCATAAAGGTGTGATCCACCATATGTGGTAAAATCCGTTGTAACAGAAAGCAAACCCTCATTATGTCCATGACTGATGATGAAAACAACCACTTCCCAATCGGGTCTATGGTTTTTAAAGGTGAATACCTTACATAGAAAACAATGCAAGAAATAAGGGTGGATATGTTTACAGGGGTTACAAACCAGGTGCAAGTGTGTATCACTTTACCAACTTAATCATTGCTATAAACCTCCAGGTATGAACAATTCCTAGCTGAAATTTATCGAAGGTACGCTACTTCTTACCAGAAACAGAGCACGAGAGACTAATGGAGACCATCATTATAAGAGATGATCCGGAGGTCTTGGTTGTATAATAATAGGTGGGATCTAGCATGATGAGGTATGTTACATAATTTTAATTTTTCCATGTATGTTGCTTATGAATACGTCAATTTTGTGTTCTTGATATGCCAAATTTTCGTTTATGTTGTTTATAAATATGCCAAAACTTCTCTTGTATGTCAAGATAATGAACATGCCAAATTTTACATATGATCAATAAACCCTAAGATTATGAATGATCATGTAAATATCAGTAACATGATCATGTCAATATCAATCATATGATCATGACAATATCAATCATATGAACATGTCAAGATCTCATTCACATGTTAAACATAACATTACAATACGTACATGTACCTCTTTAGGTCATACATGCCAAAGTTCTTTGTAGGCTCTCATACAGGACTAAAACCCTAATTTTTCTAGTAGGTCACATTGTTAATGTTTTCAACTGATATATAAAACTAGGATGACGAAAACAAGATGCCGCAACAATCACTTTCTGTTTTAAGGCTTGTATAATTTCTTTCTTGACAGTTCACCTCTTATACCATGTTAATTTTTTTATTATAACCATTATTTCAATGCATAAATTTAACCATAAAACATTTACATAAAGAATTTAACATGTAGGATCTAGTTAAGAATAACAATGCACAAGAGACACAACATTTTATCCTGAGAAACCCTCATGTGGAAGAAAACCTAACAACCTTTCTTAGAAGAATTATGTTTAGAAAAGAAGTACAATGAAACCTTGAACAAACCCTAACACACAAGCTTATGAGGAAACCCTAACACACAAGCTCATGAGGAAACCCTAAAATAAGAATTTCCTTCTCCTTCATGTGCAACTCGAAGAGGACAAATACAAGACATGAAGTGTCTTACAAATGAAGAACATGACTCTAACTTTACAAGTGGGGCTTCACTAACATGTGGGACCACATAACTTAATTTTACATTTACATTAGATGCCAAGCATTTCACACCAATGAGGGCCAAACTTGGAAAACCATAGACGATGGGGTTGCAGTTGGAGTTTCCGTATTTCACCTGCCCAAACACACTAGCATAAGTTGACGAAATTCAAAATTGTGGCTCTGTGATGTTTTTTGTGCACCGGGCACAAGTCCACCAAGTGTCCCTAAACGGTATCTAGAGCTGACCTGCAGCTCGCCATAGATCAATGCTTGGGCCTCTGATCGATGAATCGTTGATTCCGTTGAATTCATGATGTTGTATTTTAGCTAGGGGGGGCCTCTCCTGCCTGTCCATTGTTGGGTGACCTCCATATATGAGGGTGTCTGAAACTAGGGTTTTTCTTAGTAGGGGATAATGCATTTCATGCCAACAAGGGCCAAACTTGAAAAACCACAAATGGTGGGGTTTCGGTTGGTGTTGACATATTTCCCCTACCTAAACACGCTAGCAGGAGTTGACGTAATTCAAAATTGCAACTCCAAGACATTTTTTTCGCAACAGGCACAAGTCCACCAAGTGTCCTGAACGGTATTTGGAGGTGACCTGCAACTCGCCATAGATCGATGCTTGGGACTCCGATCGATGAGCCTTCAATTCTATTGGATTTGTGGCATGGGAGTTTAGCTAGGGGGGGGCCTCTCCCACCTTTCCATTACCCGGTGACCTCCATATACGATGGTTTCTGAAACTAGGGTTTCACCCAATAGGGGACAATGCATTTCATGCCAACTAGGGCCAAACTAGAAAAAGCATGGACGCTGGGGTTGTGATTGGAGTTACCATATTTCCCCTACCCAAACACGCTAGTAGGAGTTGACATAATTAAAAATTGCGGCTCCATGGCATTTTTTGCGCACTGGACACAAGTCCACCAAGTGTCCCTAAATGGTATCTAGAGGTGACTTGAAACTTTCCATATATCGATGCTCGAGCCTCCGATCGACAAACCTTTGATTTCGTTGGATTCGTGACATGGGATTTTAGCTAGGGGGGGCCTCTCCCTCCTGTTCAATGCTCGATGACCTCCGTATATGGTGGTTTCTAAAACTAGGGTTTCACTCAGTAGAGGACAATGCATTTCACGCCAATGAGGGCCAAACTTGGAAAACCACAGACGATGGGGCTGTAGTTGGAGTTACCATATTACCCATTCCCAAACACGCTAGCAGGAGTTAACAGAATTCAAAATTGTGGCTCTGTAACATTTTTTGCGCACTGGGAACAAGTCCACCAAGTGTCCCTGAATGATATCTGGAGGTGACCTACAACTCACCATAGATCGATGCTTGGGCCTCTGATCGATGGACCATTGATTCTGTTGGATTCATGACGTGGTATTTTATCTAGGGGGGGGCTTTCCCACCTATCCATTGCCTAGTGACCTCTGTATATGGTGGTTTCTGAAACTAGGGTTTCACTCAGTAGGGGACAATGCATTTCATGCCAATGAGGGCCAAACTTCGAAAACCATGAACAGTGGGGTTTTGGTTGGCATTTCCATATTTCCCCTACCAAAACACACTAGCAGGATTTGAGGTAATTCAAAATTGCAGCTACGTGACCTTTTTTGCACACTGGGCACAATTCCACCAAGTGTCACTGAATGGTATCTGGAGGTGACTTGCAACTCATGATAGATCGATTCTCGGGGCTCCAATCGACGATCGTTGATTCCGTTAGATTCATGACATGGGATTTTAGCTAGGGGGACCCCTCTCCCACCTTTCCATTGCCGGGTGACCTCTGTATATGGTGGTTTCTAAAACTAGGGTTTCGCTCAATAGGGGACATTGCATTTCACACCAATGAGGGTCAAACTTGGAAAAACATGAATGGTGGGGCTATGGTTGGTGTTACAATATTTCCCATGCCCAAACACACTAGCAGGAGTTGACGGAATTCAAAATTGCGGCTCTGTGACATTTTTTGCGCACCGACATTAGAGGTAATTTCAACTCAAAATGGGCCTTTTAACTCTAATTCAAATTCCATGTCATCATGTGTTATCTAATGAAATTGATTTAAATTTTAAATATCATATAGGTCTTAAAAACTTTTTTAATATAAATTTGGGGATAGGTATCATAAAAAAATCTACTTTTTTGTTTGTATTTTTGACATATCTCCCCTTTTTTTACTCAAATTTCGATCGGAAGAGCTCGTTGGAGGCAGAATTAAATTCTGCGTCCAGCGAGTACCCACTTAGCATACTTTTGACAGACCCAGCTACCCCAGAAACAAGAAATACTTGAAAAAATGTGATGAAGATGTCACGAGCTCTCCCGATCGAAATTTGAGTAAAAAACGAGGAGATATGTCAAAAACACAAACAAAAAGGTAGTTTTTTTCTTTTATTCCTCCAAAATTAATAAATATTATTTTATTATTTTAACTATTATTTTATTAATTTTTTTAGGAGGCCCATTTTGAGTTGAAATTTCCTCTAATGGCACAAGTCCACCAAGTGTCCTTGAACGATATCTGGAGGTGACCTGCAACTTGTCATAGATTGATGCTCAGGCCTCCGATCGACGAGCCGTCAATTTCGTTGGATTTGTGATGTGGGATTTTAGCTATGGGGCCTCTCTTTCACCTATCTATTGCACGATGACCTCCATATATGGTGGTTTCTGAAACTAGGGTTTTGCTCAGTAGGGTACAATGCATTTCACGCCAACAAGGACCAAACTTGGACTGTAGCAGGGATTTCTCCCTTACTACAGGGCAGGAATGGCTACCTTCTGTCTATAGGATAGAAGGGTAGGGTTCCTGGTGGTTGTGCAAGAAAAATGAAACAGAAATGAAATAGAACAACAATACAAAGAAAACCCCTCTGCACACAAGGTTATGGGTTGAGCTCCAAGACCCTACATACAATAATGGAGACCTACAAGAACATGTTACGCCATAAACCTGCAAGCAAATATATGTTAGAAAAACTCAAATAAACAAAACAAAAACAAAAATTATACCTTCTTTTGGTGGAAATGGGCCAGCATGCCCTAGCTTGGAGAAGCACCTCTCTTAAGAATGGGGGAGTTATGGCTCAATGGGAAGATGGATGAGAGGGAGGGTGAATGGCTTGATAGGAAAATGGTCTCAAGGCACTCACTCGAGCAACATAACAGTATGAAAGAAAGGAATGTGTTGAGAGTGACCCCCACCCCTCTATTTATAGCTTTTTTAGGGTTCTAAGCCCCTAGTCAGGGATTTAGCCCCTTTCGCTCAATCTTTAGCTCTTTTTAGGGATTTAGGCTCCTTTGAGGGGTTTTAGCCCCTTTTTGGAGGCTTTAGCCCCTATGAGAGCTATTTAGGCTCTTTTTAGGGGTTTTTAAGCCCTTTTTCATGTTTTTAAGCCTTCTTGAGGGTGTGGGGGTCAAATGAGGGTCGTATATGGGTGTCCTTGGGTGGTGTAGGCCATGTAGAGCTGAGTGAGGGATTTTTTGGGTTAACAGATTTCCCCCTGATGTGTGAGGGCAGGAGCTCATCATATGGTCGATGGACATCATATTATTTTCTGCGGAGAGGTGGTGCTTCCTAGGCTGGGGCATGGTGGCTTTTGTTTTTTGTATTAATATGGTTCCCATCAATGGGTGAGATACAAATAATGTGTGACATGTATATGGATGAGGCGGGCATCCCCATGCTTGTAACAATGTCAATAGAATAATGTGATCTATGCTCTATAATACAAGAGCCAATCATGTACAACTGATGATACATAGTGGTTGCCTCAATGAGAGGCTGAATACAATACTGATCTGAAGAGATGCTACATTAGACCCATGGAATTCTCATGGAATGCTATATCTTCATGACTGATAGCCTGCTAGATCTAGAATGGTACATAGTTGTATGGACTCACTGATGGAAAGTCAGAGTCTATGTGGTACAAGTATGCTGCATCAATCATAAATCTATATAGAAGCACTGCTGGGGATTTTGAACATTGTTTCCAATGCAACCTGAAAATCACAAGGGACATAAACTTGTTTAGGTCCCTTGCATAGACTCATCAAAGTGCTAGAGTCAGGTGACATCCAGGGCCTTCGACCAAATACTGCACGGACCAATATCCTATATGAATCTCAACAGTGCGATGATGTAGTTGGAGTCGAGCACATGAGAAACAACCATCCCGAGAGGCATTAAGAACTCCTCTCAAGTGCTCCAATGAACTCATCAATGAGGTTAATGAAACTGAGATACAGGGACCTCTAGGTATATCCTCTAGAATATGTGTGTTTTCATCGACAAAGGGAGACCTTCCCCAGGTGAAGGAAATGGTGTTTCCTTGACCAAAAGCATGAGGGAGATAACCGAAAGATGTGAGACAATCTGAGGACTGACCCACTGAATGGGGGGGGGGAGGGAAAGAGTTTAACAAGGGAAGAGGGAGTGTAGTAGAATTAAAATTCCTTTGTTCAGAGTATGACGACAGGGAAGACCAGGCAGCAAATGAAACTAACCCATGGGAATGGGATCATAACTGTAATACCAGGAATGTCACTACATATGGGAAATACTTGGAGGAGGTAGATACTTTTGGTACTGATGGGACTCGAAGGAAGACACATTGTAGAGTACTCTAAACAAAGGCAACCCAAAGTGGGAATGTTTCCAAACTATTATCTGTGGGGTGGTGTCTAGAGACAACATTGTGGTACGATCTCGTGGATTTTTGGTGAGCCCGAGAAAGTAAATGTTTGATGGTGCTTTCAATTTTAGAGAGTCTGAAAGAATGAACAAGACTCCAGTGGGGGATATTTTTTGTTGGTAGTCTCCTGTGCCCGAAAAAGGATAAATGTATACATAGGAGAGCTCACCCATCCTTTAGGGGATGAGAGACTTCTTTACCATTGGTAGTCCAATCAGGTTGGAAAAGGTTAAACCTATACTGACTGGACGGTCATTCAGATACTTTTACGAGCATGAAAAAAACAAAGTTTGCTCGAAAATATTTTCTTGATGAGAAGGCTGGAAAAGAGCTTAACAACAACCCGTGGTGAGCTTTTTCGTAAAGTTCGGCCCCTTTGCCCGAGAAAGCATAAAAGTATGCAGAGGGGAACGGTCTTGGCTTGAATGTGCCAAGGTGGTCCTTTTCATTTGATGGTCTACATAGTCCACAAAAGGAGAGGTCCTAAAAATTACTTGTTAAACATGAGACGATGGTATCATAAGGAGATAGAGGGCGGAATTCTGAAACCAGTGGCGTGAATGTTGTCTCAAACGAACTCTGTATGGTCCTGTTGTGTCGAATGGGAGAAAATAGGTCAAATGGGGCCTATATAAGGGTGGGGACCACTTTGTGAAGTGTCATTGTCACTGTTCACTACATAGTTGGAGAGGTAGGCCCTAGATTTTCTTTTGCTGATTTCTCCTATTTCAATCAGCGGTTTCGAGTTCCGCAACTTGTAGGTAAGAGCTCTTGCCAAATATCTCCTTTTTGGTGGTTTACATTCTACATTTGGTCACTCGAGGTCCTCCATGAGCCTATTGGGGTTTCATGGAAACAAGTCACACCTTTCGAGGGAAAAAGAGCGACCTGGTCGCACCTGTGAGGCATTTTTGAGCGACCTGGTCACTCATTTTGGCCAAACAGGTGCGACTTGGCTCATGGGTGACATTTTTTGATGAGAGATATGGTTGATAGCTGTGTTTTGCTTGTGTAGGATGGATGAGATTAAGTGGCGGGTGAGAGACTGTAAAGACCTCTGGGAGGTGGCATTGCAGGACAGGAATGTGCGTGATACACTAGCCCATTGTGGTTTATTAAAGTTCATGAGGATACCCCTTATGAAGAGCTTGCGTTTGTTGCTGCAACCATTGGTGAGATTTTGGGATATTGGGGAGGAGGACTTCCTCTTTCAGGGCCCGCATATTGAGATCACGCTGGTGGGTGTATACTTCTTGACTGGTCTCCCTATGTTGGGAGTTGTTGGTGACTTAGCACCGATGTTGTCTCAGGGGTAGATATTGGAGGAGCTATGTGACAGCCACTATTATGCTACTGCGTATGTGCGTGGCTCACACATATTGATGTGTGACATTGACGACTTGTCGACACGGGCAGTGGCGACATTACTGCTGTGTATCTTGGGTTCCATGGGGAGCCACAAGATATCTAGAGGGTAGCTGCAGTTGGTAGAGCATGCTATGCAGGGCACTTATTATGGGTGGGCCTAGATGTATATTCAAGCTGTTCGGCGTCAGATCAACAATGCGAAGGCATCTGGGGCAGGATTTTTCTTTGGCTCCTTTTTATGTGCTTTCTTTTTTAAGAAAGTACCTACTCTACGTCCGCACTGGGCCGTGCGAGATAGCGGTCCACGGGAGCCGCGGGTGCACAGGTGGTGCCAGATGATCGTATGAGAGGGTGGCATTAGAGTGGGTTGCTTCTTCACCGAGGATATGTTAGAGCAGTGGCATCAACTTCCAGTGGTCATTGAGGAGTACCCATATGCAGGTATGAACTATCATGGGGACCCTAAGATGCCCTGACCTCCAGGCCAAGCATGGGGACCAGCTGGTATGTATGTGTGATGTATTTATGTTCATCTTTATACATAGTGTAGTTGAGCTGGTTGATAGTTGTATGATTATATGTGTAGACTGATGGTGTCATTGTTTATGTATGCAGATATTGGTCCCCACCCACTACCCGGGTATCAGAGGCGAGTGGTCGCTATTTCACCTGTGGTGGTTCCTGTGGGGAACCCTCGCAGGTGACGACGGGAGGTGGATGATTTTTTGCCATATCTGGAGTTGCTTGCTGATGGGATCTCTGATGACGGCTTACATCATTTGAACAATGATCTGATTGATGCCATTCATAGTTTTCCTCCAGAGTGAACTTCTGTGATGAGGAGGGTGGTAGTGGCCTGTGATTACCTTCGTTAGGAGGTGAGAGGCGATCTTCCTGCAGAGGATGAGTCTTCTAAGGAAGATGATGACACTAAGCCAGATGATGAGTCTGGGTCAGATTAGCAGCCTAGTGGGGTTGCCCCTATTGTGTTGGTGCACTTAGGAGTTTTTGCATCACTATGTATATTCAGCTGAGAAAGCATATGTGGCTTCTCGTTTGGTATTGGACATATTTTGGACATGCAACTTATCTATCTATATGTATTTTTTACGCACATGGATGCACTTTTTATGGTTTTATATGCGAGTCTTTTTATGATGATGTGAAATGTAATGCCTAGATGATGTATTTTTACACTTGTGTGTGTGTTTTATATATGATTATGCATGATGTTATGGTTGTATGTTTCCTATATGTGATTACTAATGTACCAATTTAGAATGTCATTAGCCATTTGATCTGCTACACTATTGAGGTTTCTGGGAACATGTGTGAATGTAATGGATTCAAAGGCTCTAACCATTTGTTTAGTGCGCATGAATTTTCTAAAGAGGCAGGGATCACGTACCTGGTAATAGTTGTTCAACTAGGAAACAAGCAGCTAGGAGTCTAAGAAGACATCGAGATGGTGAACACCTAACTGGAGAGCGGTGGCCAAGAGGCCATTGACACCATCATACTCAGCCTAGTTGTTGGTTGCACTACCCATGCATATCCTGTCGATATGGATCAACTCGTGCGATGGGGAGCAGATGACCCATGTAGCCGAGGCGAGGTTCGGAGACCATCTGCTCGCTCCATCAACAAATTCGATGTATCAGTCCGAGGTAGGATCCATCTAGAACAATGAGGGGAAATAATACATAAGACTCACTTTTTTAAATGTGTAAAACAAAAAGGAAAAGACTATGATACAAGCTACACTATCATCACTTAAAGATGTGACTTTAGAGGGAAAGTGGTTTGGACTTTCAGGGGATTAGCAGTCATTCCTTTTTGTGACACGATGAATCCTAGGAGACGGCCCGTTGGGACACAAAAAACACACTTGAAAGGGTTCAAGCGGATTTCGTACTTGTGACATCATAGGAAGGCTTGCCGCAAGTTGTCTATGTGTTGTGCTTGCTTCTATGACCATGCAATGAGGTTGTCAAGATAGACCAACATGATGTGGATGAGGTCACGGAAACAATGTGTCATGGTGCGCTAGAAGGTGGCTCCAGCATTTTTCATACCAAAGGGAATTACTTGATAAGCGAATGTGACCCACAGGGTTGTGAATGCAGTCTTGTAATGATCTTGTTTTCAGATTTGAATTTGGTTATATCCAGAAAATCCATCCATGAAGGAAAAGACCTCATGTCTGGCACATGCCTCAATAATCTGATCGATGAAGGGTGTTGGGAAGTTGTCTTTGGGACACACCCCATTTATATCACTGAATTATTTGCAAATGCAAATGGTACCCTATTTTTTATTCACAGGAACAGGATTAGAAACCCAAGTGGTGTACACAATGGGATAAATGAAGTCGGTTGTGTGCAAATTATCTATCTCGGCTTTGACCGTGGCTGCTTTGGAAGGATGGATGGGCCGTTGCTTTTGGCGTACGGGGGCCACATCTGGCCATGTGTCGATGTGGTGTTCCACGATGGATGGATCCAACCCAGGAATTTTAGTGTAAGACTAGGCAAAGATGTCATGGAATTCTTGGAAGAGAGATTTGTAGGCAACGACTTCTTCCCGGGAGCAGGATGCCCCCAACATGATTTATTCAACAACCTCGAGATTGGTTGAGATGTTGATTTTGATGGTTGGCAAGATGTTGGCCATGTTCCCTTATTTGAAGGCGTCTGGTGCGGGAATGAGGTTTTTGAACCAGTCGACTTTCCCATGAATGAAATCTTTGGTTTCCACGGAAAACTGGTCATACTGCGACACAATTTCTTCGGGGAGGAAGAACGAGCGATGGTGCATGTCATCCCATGGGTATTCCAGGGTAGTTAATACTTCAAGTATCTTCTCATCATTGTGGAAGCAACGAAGAGACAGGTCTGATGGACCGTCATTGGTGGTGGAGACAAGAGGGTCGGTAGAACTGGACATCATGTAAATGGACATGGTGTCCGAAGAACAAGGTGGGGGGTGAACTTCTTTGGTCAGAGTGATCTTGGATTCAAGGGAATGTTGTCGAAGGTTGGCTAGAGCCATTCGGAACTCGGACAAGTCTTGGGAGTGGTGAGAATAGTGTCCATGCAAACCGCAGAGGGCACAAGCATGGTTTGTTCTCAATGACTTGTTTCTCACTATTGGCCCGCTTGGAAGTTCAACCACAGGGAGGTTTTTCGTTGTATCCATGGCATCCAAATGCATGTGGATTATAGGAATATCAGGGAGTTTTGAGTTGGATGGCCCTGTTCTTCACAGACAGCGCAAGGAAGGATCTGTCGAGGTTCAGCGGTATTTTTCACGTTGTTTCCCCTAGCCCTTTTTGGGTGGGGCGATGTGGGTGCGGGTGCGGTGGTTTGTTTTTGCGAGCCAGGTGGAGGTTGAGATTCGACTGCAATGGGTTGCACAGGGGTTAGGACTACCCGGGGCATTGGTGGTTGAGCCGGTGGATCAAGATACCACATGGGAATTCCTAATGTAAAGTTGGGTAAGTTTAAGGTGTCCATTACTACCTTGCTCATGACACCAGGCAGGGGAAACAGGAAGGGAATTGTGTGGAATGGAGAGGATCCCAGATAACTCCCTGATGGTTGTATGTGGGGATGAGGTTGTGGTTGCAACTGTGTGTAATGTTGTGGCTGTTGTTGATGTTGTGGCTGTTGTTGATGTTGCGGCTGCGGTTGGGGTTGCGGCTGTGGTTGTTGTTTAGGTGCATTAGTGCTGGATGAGAGCATGCACAAAATCTGTAGTCTCATTTGGTGTCAGTGGTGGTGACACTAAGGGGAGATAATTCGTCATGGTGGTATCGGCAAACAACCGAGGTCCCACCTTCAACAATGGGGAGGGTGGTATGTTGTCAACCATGGTGTTGACCACAGGGATAACATTGGCGGGTGTGGTTAGCCCTCGCAGATCAATGGTGTTGATCGTAGGGATAATGTTGGTGGGTGGCATTAGCCCTTGTGGATTGTGATAAGTCAGTTGGTCAACCATCACAATTTTCCCTTCATGGGGGAACATCATGAGACGAAAAGAAGTTGATGCTACGGCTCTCATGGTGTACATATAACTTCTTCTAAGGAGAAGGTTATAGTCCAATTGAGCATTGACAACCTTTATGTCAATCAGTATTGTCATCCCGACTAATGTGATGGGGACATGGGGGAGGATTCCTTGGGCTTTAGTGGGATGGCCATCATAAGCCCGCAGAGTTGTAGATGATGGTTGCAGAATTGGGGATCCAAGCTTCTACCAAACTAGGGTAGACATAACGCATGTGGATGGCCCCTCATCCACTATGCATTGGTGTACAACCAAATTCTGGATAGACACCGGGATTTGGAAGGCAATGGTTGATGGCATCTGCAGTTCTCCATTCTCCATGTTGAATTTGATCAACTTGGAGTCAGAGGGATCCACGGCACCAAGTACATCTAGTAAGGCTTTCTGTTGCATTGGGAAAGTTTTGAGTACCTCAAGAGTGGACATGGCGGTAGGTGTTTGGGCCAAATCATCCATGATGTTGTAGCTGATAGTAGCTCTAGCCATGGTGTTATTGGAAACCCGATGTATGGGGGGGCACGGTGTTATCCCTAAAGTTGAACCTAGACTACAGGGGTTCAAGCTTAAGGAAATATTTTTCAAACATATAAATCAATGAAGTCAAAATGAAAACCAAGCTGGTATGAAATCAAAGCTATTGGAAAATCATACAACTATCGAAGAAATAGGCTGGTATGTCATGATAGCTATAAGAGAATCACAAAATTGTATAGGAACTGTATAACATAAAACAAAATACAAGATTCAATATCTCAATAACTACGATCATGAAGTCATGAAATGAAACTGCCTCTGTTTTTTAAAAGTATAAAGGATAATTGTATTTCAACATAAGAATCACTGCAATGGAATTCAATGGACTATGTACATGATAAATTACAAGAAACACAATTCATAACACACACAGACAAATCATAATCATACTCATTCAAGGTAGAACCTGTATTGAAGATGTAGAGTATTGTATATCATACAGAGAGTGATCAAAACAGGATCTTCATAACTCCAAAAATGCCAACCCCCGTCTCCTCTCGAGACCCCATTTCAAATGAAAATCCTTCCATCATTTTATAATCCTAAATAGGAACTAAATATGGTAGCAACAAATAGTCTTGTCATCTCTAGCTTTGTGGAGATTTTAAGTGATTTCAGGAGTCAAACCCCAACCAACGATCTCATCATTTATGGATATAGTCATCCCTGGTCGAATCTATTTGCAAAGGTAACGCCTGTGAATTGACCACTCTAAATTGAAGTAGCTGGCTTGATCCTTTGCCACATGTATTTGAAGGATCAAATGATGCCTAAAATATGTGATTACTCCTATAATTACTAATTTATCTCCTTGCAGATGTCGATTTGCTTAAGTCGTTGGCTTAAATTCAGGAACCAATATTTTCCAGCTGTCCCAACATTACTCACCATTTTTCCCCTTTCATCGACTGTCATTGGATTCTCAACAACCACAGTTTGCATTTGTGATCATGTTGGATGTGCTGAACTAGAAGCTAGGGCCGTTGTAGCCGCTACTGGAGATCTTTGTGCAGGAAGTGGCATTCTCATATTGCTTATTTGTCCAACATTTGTAACAAAATGACAGAGTGCATATTTAACAGATGGAGCTCCACATGGGTACATAAGTGTCGTGAAACAATTCCTGCAATTCACATGTGCAACCTGATTTGCTTCCATTGCAAAATTAACTGTGCTACAACATGAGCACTGAACACTAGTTTCTACATGAGCATACATTAGCAATGTACGACAACATCCACAAATTAGTTGAGCCATTTCTGCACCAGGTGGAACTGCAGTTACTATGTTGCATACTGCACATCAAACATTTGGTGCACCCTATGGATACACAAGAAGAGTTCTACATCCACTACACATAAGCTGACCCTACACGTTAGGAGGTGGAAGAGGCATTGGGCCTCCAATATTCACAAACCCTAGACTCCCCTTGTCTTCATCAAAACACAACACAAAGAGTTGGGATATTAACATATTTGGCAAGAAAAATATCGCATGGCATCAAAGATATCTTTCTCTGGAAAAACACAGATAAACTAACTACCATTGCAAATGGAAAAGATAAGCAGAATATTGGGATTGTCTCCAAGATAACTTGATTCTGAGAACTACGCAATCTACAAAAAAGCACTCTGTCATCTATTAAAAGATATCAGTACTTTGGGCTTTTTGCTCAAGTAAATCTAGAATAAATAATAAGTGGGCCACTCAAACTGAGACTCATGGCAAAGTATGACTGGTCATCCTTTAGTAGATTGCATCGGTATTACCATGATTTCTTTATAACCAAGAGATCTCTCAAATTTCCTACCGTATTCTCATGACCTGGGGAAACTTCTTCTTATCATCTTCCTTAAGCTTTTGCTTAATTCAGTGGTTCTTTCCAGTCGCATTGAAGTCTTGTTGCTTCACTTGTGAGGGTGGTCCACCATGAGGCCCTAGATGGGGGTTGCGGCTTTGATTTTTATGCAGAAAAATGAATAAAGATGCACCGTTTGTCTTGTTGCAAGAAAAACTCCCACTCCCGTCATCTCCCACCAAATGAAAGGATGACAAGTCTATGAATGCACAGTCCATGTCCCCGAAGAGGAATCGAATTCTTCAACAACCAGGCAGTTAAACAGCCAAGAATGGCCGATATTCACAGAGAGCCCTGAAATCACGAAAATTTTATAATGCCCCGTCTTTTTGCAGTAGTACATTTTCACTGCTACACCAGGACAGGAAAAATTAATACCGGTGGAAGAATTTGGCAACTGAACCCGAATTGCTATGCCATGCTTGTAGAAAATCGTATATGGGAGGAATAATGGTTTTAGGAGGAGAGGATACTTTCTCCTTCAAATTTTTCTCATTATCTGCTGCGGGATCGGCATTACCCTTACCCCGGCCATAAATCAGAGTAATATTCATCTCTGTAACCTCGCCTTTATAAACAGGGCATTCTTTTATTATTGGAGTGCACATGAGGACATCAATATAGACAAGCCCAACAGAACAAATGCCTACAAGAGGTAACCACAGGCTCCCTCATCAAGATCCTCAGTAGAAGCATAGAACAGGGTTATGGCATTGACAACTGGGGCCTTGCTCAACACCGACTAAGGAACTGTGCTTTTTCCTTTTCTGAGTGGTCACTTTGACATTTGGATGCTACCAGAAACTGAAATTTTGCTAGAGCAGATCTGATGATAACACACGGGAAAGGGGATAACTAAAGAGGTGCATTGGTTGTTTTAGACGTAGATGTCACTGATGTGTCAGCGGGTTCAATGTTGGTTCCATACTGATTTCATCTGGTTTGTAAATTGACTTCTTCAGTTGTCATAGCTAGCAGGTGGTGGACACCTGTTTCTGCCATGGGAGGTGCCCCCGGAGCGTTGGGATTGGGTTGGGGAGGGGGTGCAGTTGCCACCAATCCTTGGACTAGTAATGGGTTTTGGAGCACCGTAGGAGGAGGTCCTGGTGGTGTCGGGTTGGGTTGGGCTTGGTCTGTTCTATTGGTGGCATGTTGAACCTCATTTCTATTGGCCTGTTTAGTGTGACCCATGAAGGGACAATCGTATGTGTAGTTCCCGTAGAACTCACATAGTGTGCATAGTTGGTTTGTACGCAATGGAGCATTGTGTCTTGGTGCATTTGGTCGTTGAGGATTTTGGGCTGGCCAGTTCACCGCGACATTGTTGGGAGGATTTGGTTGTTAACCACCTCCCTGCAATTGGTTATTACCTTGGTTTTGGGCTTGGTTATTCGTAGCTTTCCCTTGTTGGTTATTGGGGGTTGGCTGGTTGGGACGGTTTTGCTATGCAAACACCTGTCCAAATGGAGCAGGTGGAGCAAGGGCGGGGGCTTGAACAGCTTGCACCAATGGTGCATAGTAGACTTGGGTGGGTGTTGGTGCCACAAATGTGGTCATCTGTTCCATGTATTGTTGTGTCGGCCAAGCTATCGCTTAGGCCTATTGCGGTGGCACAGGTTGTGCATAAGAAGTTGTGGCTCCAGACTAGGACATCATTCTTGCATAGTTCGGAGTTTGGTTTTGGTACACAACACTAGGGGTGTTGCTTGGTTGTGGTGGCATTACAGGTGGTGTTGGAAGGTGTTGTGGTTGGTGAGAGATAGAACCTATGATGCCATCTACAGCATGGGATGCCCCCATTGCATCTCGGTAGGAGGTTCCCGCATGGGAAGTGTCTGGAATGACAATGTAAAGGTATCAAGACTATGCATAGATTAGATCAAACTGTTCAGCTTTCAAGATGGCCTCCTCTTTGGATTGGGTACGTTCGGATGCGACATCCTTTGTTATAGGTGGGGGCAAGGTTTTAAGGAACCAATCCAGGAAGATCCTGTCATCAAGTTGGATCTTACACAAACTACGGCGTCGCTGCCACTCATGGATGTGGTCGGTTATGTGGGTCACAGTATTCTGGTGGCAAGATAACAAGATCTCCACCCCTTCATTGTATCTAACGGGGAGTTGGAAATATTGCAGGAACATGAAAGCCAAGGAGTTGAAATTCGGGTACTTAGCTTGTGGTGGCTTGATGTACCATTAGACTGCAGCACCTATGAGGGTGCATTGGAATAGTCTTAGCCTAATCGAATCATCTACAATGCTATTTGATGAGCACCATAGGTGAAACATCATTATGTGGTTTTAGGGGCACTCCCTTGCCTTCCCTTCAAATTTGGGAATGTCTGAGGGGAGTTTGGTTGGCATGGGAGGCCAAAAAGTTTGATTGCGGATAGGTTCATTTGTTAACCAAGCCAAGTCAGGCAAGTTGAGACGTGCCATGAAAGGAAGGTTTGACCTAAGTTTGATGTGAGATGGGGTAGCCATGGTGGTGGGGTTTGCAGGGACATGATGCACCTGCATAACTGGGGGTACTTGTGGCACCATTGTGGATGGGCCAGTGCCCCCAAGTGTGGTGGGAGGGGTAGTGTAGGTGGAAGGGCCATTTCCCCCATGTATGACAGGAGTGGCAGTGTAGGTGGAAGGGCCACTACCCCCATGTATCCCAAGTGGGACAGTGTGGGTGGAAGGCATACTGCCCCCATGTGTTGCAGGTGGGACAACTTGACTAGTCAATGTGGGTGGTGGTAGCTGGCTTATAGTGGTTTGCATGACCATGCTAGGGCCACCAGCAGAGGTGTTGGTGGTGGTGTGGGGTGTGGACATGGGTCCACTACCAATCACTATGCCAAAAAATGGATCCAAGTTTGCACCAGCCATGGGGCTTGATGGTGCAGTATGCAAGTCTGGCTCAGATTGGTATGATTTTGAGTTTGAATCAGAGGTTGTGTGGCCTTCTAATGGTGTATAGGGTCATTGAGAATGGTCTTGACGGTGTTGGTTCAAGGACCCGAACTGTGGTGGATCGTCTCTTAGGCGTGAGGAATAGCATGGGGGATCAATCGTGTCTAATTTGTATGTCAAAATGGTGAAATATGGTGATGATTTTTGGACCCCTATTTTAATGGCTTCCTATTGGCTTCAGATGGTCACTCAGCCACCAAGACTACCAGAAGATAGCGCTTGGTTTTTTCCTCACGGGAGTGCTAGTAAATTGGTGGGGGTCGTTGCCTGTTTCGCTTGGAAATTCCTCTCAGCAGCCAACTACTTTGGGGTTCCCATGGTACTCCTCACAATGAGTTTTTGGGCTGAGCCCAAGTACTTCCCATGGTTTAGGCAATCAGGGAATTATGTCCTCAAAGACTGCAGATGTTTGAATTAGTGTAAATTGTAAATTTTAATGGCTCACTCAGCATCATGAACTGAGTTGGGTTGGTTTATATGGTATGGTTTGTGTGTATGTATTTTATCTTTTTGTTATACCTGGTGGCTACTTAAATGGTTAATGAATATTTTGTAGAGTTCATAACATTGTTAATGAAAGTAGTAAATAATAATCAGAAATTTTACACATGTACCATTTGTGAATCTAAACTATGATAACCTGACTAGGTGACTACCTTACATCTATATTTATCTTCAACTAGGAAAGGGTGTTGGGATCTCAACACAATGGGACTAAGGCCATCCATAGATCCACAAGTCACCCTCCGGATGCAAGTTCGGTCAACAGGGAGGACACTAAGTGCCGTGAGAATCCCTCCTTCTCTACTCGCTCTACCTTCCAAGTCACCCATTTTTAGTGGCTTTGAAAAATAATAGGTGAAGTGCCTATTAATATACGAGCTTCACCCTTTGTCTTATCCCAGAATACCCCGAAGGGTGAAGACTGGGTAGAGGAGGAAGGGCTAGGCAAGATGTTGATTTTAATTACAATATTTTTTAATCAAGCTTTGATCATGTTCATTAATCCATTAACCATTGATTTACACATGCTGCAAGTAAAATGAACAAATACTGAACAGAAACAAAAAGAGATTTGATGCACAGAGGTGGCTGAGCCATACTGAGAGTCCTTCACTTTTAAAAAATCAGAATCTGAGAAACAGATCGCACTTTTCGGGTCAAATGTGGTGAGGGGTCACCAAATTTTCCCAAAAACAGGAGAGGGGGTCGCTCAGAACCTACAGACAAAAGCAGGATGACTTCTGGGAGGGGGTTGCACCTTTCGAGGCAAAATGGGCAACCTGGTCACACCTGTCAAGCATGAATGAGCGACCTGGTCCCCTCTTTCAGCCCGATAAGAGCGACCTGCTCCGAAAAGTGAATTTTTTATTATCCTGGGATAGATTCGACCGATAGTAACCTGTACTATGGCCAAATGGGCTCGGATTGACTTTGAGGAGGCTCGACAGTAACTAGAAATGTAGAAAAATAAAGATATAATCTAGATTTAATAGAAATTTAAACTAGGGAAAAAAAATAGAATTAAAAACTGAAACTTGTAAAAACACTCCAGGGATCCTGTGGGATCAACCTGGTATGGTCGCCAGTTCTGTAGCAAGGATTTATCCCTTACTACAGGTCAGGAATGGCTACCTTCCATCTATAGGACGAAAGGGTAGGGTTCCTGGTGGTTGTGCAAGAAAAATGAAATAGAAATGAAATAGAACGACAATACAAAGAAAACCCCTCTGCACACAAGGTTATGGGTTGAGCTTCAAGACCCTGCATACAACAACAGAGATCTGTAAGAACATGTTAGGCCATAAACTTGCAAGCAAATATATGTTATAAAAACTCAAATAAACAAAACAAAATAGAAACTATACCTTCTTTTGGTGGAAATGGGCCACCATGCCCTAGCTTGGAGAAGCACCTCTCTTGAGAATGGGGGAGCTATGGCTCAATGGGAGGATGGATGAGAGGGACGGTGAATGGCTTGAGAGGCAAATGATCTCAAGGAATTCACTCGGGAAGCATAACAATATGCAAGGAAGGGATTTATTGACAGTGATCCCCACCCCTCTATTTATAGCTTTTTTAGGGTTATAAGCCCCTGGTCAGGGCTTTAGCCCCTTTCGCTCAATCTTTAGCTCTTTTTAGGGTTTTAGGCTCCTTTGAGGGGTTTTAGCCCCTTTTTGGAGGCGTTAGCCCCTACGAGAGCTATTTAGGCTCTTTTTAGGGGTTTTAAAGCCCTTTTCATGTTTTTAAGACTTCTTGAGGGTGTGGGGGTCAAATGGGGTCAAATGAGGGTCGTATATGGGTGTCCTTGGGTGGTGTAGGCCATGTAGAGATGAGTGAGCGATTTTTTGGGTTAACATGGACAATACATTTCACGCCAATGAGGGACAAACTTGGAAAACCGTAACCGTAACTAGGGATTACTTTTTAACATGCATGGCCCATAACCATAACCCTACCAAGGAAACCCTAATCCTAACCCTAATCTTATCTTACTGTTGTAACTCAGTTCCAAATCATTCTAAAGTCCAACTCAACTTTTTCAAATCCAATGGACTTATGCTTCAAATCATGTTGATTCATGAAGTTGGTTCTCAGTCGTTGGATTCTATTGTAGTTCCTTTAATGCTGAGTGATTAGTCATTGGGTGCATGAGGTTTGTTGAATAGTGTTGTTGGTCGTTGATGAAATGTGAAGCATGTATTGCACTTAGTTATATTAAATTACACTTGAACATTGACTTAACTTGTAATTTAATCATCCAAACTCACAATTTTTAATTAGATATATCCAATTGGTGTGCATGTAGTGATTTCATTGAAACCTTGAAATACATTGTATTGGATTTAGTTTTATTAAATTACACGAGAAAAAACTTTGAATTTACTTGTAATGATCATCCAAAATCACAATTTATAATTAGATATCCAATTAGTGTGCATGTAGTGAGTTCATTGAAACCTTTAAATATAATAGTTTGTCCTTTTGAGATAGTGCATTCATAAGTAATAGATAATCCACATAAATAAACACAATAGATTGACACAAGAACATGTGAAAACCAAAGAAAAAATACAAAGTGAAATGTATCATTCATTTATAAGTGAAATGTCAATGTACAAGTCTCCAAAAGTACATATATCCAAATGTACATATATATCCAAAAGTATCCAAAAGTACATGTATCCAAAACTATCCAAGCCACATGTACATGTAAGTGAAATGCCAATGTACATGTCTCCATAAGTACATGTATCCAAAACTATCCAAACCACATGTACATGTATCGAAATGTACATATATCCCATAAGACACATCGAAACTCAAGATTCATCTTGTTATTTCCTGACATTCATCCTCTAGGCACAACTCTAGGACTAGTGTGCGTCTCTAGATCCTGCAAATTAAATATCAATTGTTAAACTCAACTAACGATGTACTAATACATTAGCTCAATAAAATACCATATCTAAATTAACTCAACAATTATCAACATGTTCACGGACATTGCATGAAACACTTGGTCATTAATGGACAGCTCACCTCAATGAGAGACTGTGACAAAGGGGATTGCATTCCTTGTGTAGCAGATGGAGCTGTTGGTTGAACATCAAGGATGGTCGCATCCATGGTCGAACCAGAGGGGGCAGGAACTGTTGCTGTTGGTGATGTCTACAATCACCAAATGTTGAAATAGTTAGACATGTGCATGAATAAACAATAGACAACAATAACAGACTATGTCTATCTCATGTTGAAATAATTGTACCTCTGTGTGGCTTGTTGTTATTGCAGATGCCACATTGACTGCTACATCAATAACTCCTGCTACTTGTGGCTACAATTACCAAATGTTGAAATAGGTAGACATGCATGAATAAACATTAGACACCAATATTAAACTATGTAACGATCATGTTGAAATAGTTGTACATATGTGTGACTTGTTTCCATTGGAGATGCAGCACTGACTACTGTATCAACCATACCGGCGAGATTTTCAATAGTAAACTCTATCTCCTGATGCAGTAAACATGCAAATTAAACATTAATAAAAACATTTTATGCATTGGATTTCAAGTTAACCAACAAATATCATCGAAGGATATACATTAGCATGGTATCAGTAGCTCCATGGTTGTGGACAGATGGAGTCTTTCTAGGAGTAGGCTGCCTCATATACACATGAACCTTGTTCGCGTATGCCCTAGGAGGAGATAAAAATCCAGGAAATGGTCTAGGTGTTTCGATTGGTGCCTATAGTCAGTAAGAATTCATTTAGTTAGACATGCATGATTCAACGAATAAACATATATTTTAAAAATGACATTTTTAATTGTTTACCTGGATCCTAGATGTTTCCTCGGTCGATACGATCATGGATGCTACCTCCATCACTTCTTTCCCCCATGAAGGATCTGGCATCTGCAAGTTTAATCATTGTAAATATTAGACTGTAAATAGCATTAGTGAACTAACATGTATAGTATGTGGAAATTAACAAATTAACAAGTATTAAAAAACTGAAATTTTAAAATGTTTACCTCGGTTTGAGATACGGGAATGGGTGCTATATGAATCTCTCCACCAACGAAGGGATCAGTGGATGGAATGTCATGCCCCCCTATAGATGTGGAACATCATACTTTAGGGCGTCACTACCGGCATAAATCATCAACTGCAAGTTCACAAAATTAATATACTAGCTCAAACTATACATATGTGTACAAAGAGGAAAATAAATGAAGAATTTGTTACAATTAACCATCTACATACATCACTCAAAAAACCACTGAAGGAAACATCTGAGGAAATACCATAGCAGGGACGACCACACGATGTGCCTCAAGTAGGCTAGGGATGTGCTGATGGTGCTGCACTAGTATACGGTCCTGCACTAGTGGGTGGTACTACACTAGAATATTGTCCTGCACCGTGACGACCTGGTGTATGTACCACACCAGGAACAGATGCCCCTTCTTCACCTATATGTTGAACCATAGTGCTATGACAAACAACCTCCTGTGTCAAAATTAAATACGCATCACATGTCTGTGGAATAACATGATGTATAGGTGGGGCATCTGGCCCAGGAAACTGCCTGCGAGGTGCAGGGATAGGGCGATCAAGGTCTCGAAGCCTAGCATTGGGTAAATTTTGGGGAATCCCCCCATCGATCTCCTAAAACTGCAAGATATCAAAATAGTTTACGTGTTTACCCAACACGAACTCTGCATACATCTTTTGAAGGAAATACAAGGGGGTTTCCCTATTGTTATGTGGTGGCATATAAAAAACCATATACCATCTGTCCATCCAGTTATCAACAGGCTGAAATGCAAACCACTCAATAGAGATATGAGGCATGTTTGCATTTGGGATTTCCCCCATCCGAGGGTCCCTAAATAATGAAAATACATGCTGTTTGGTTATTTTCAACTTTTTGATTGCATTGTAGTCTAGCCCATCAGCGTACTCTAGTATTTTTCTTTCTCTATATGATGTAATATCATATAGTATGTTGCTTGACAATGAAATAGTCTCAACAATTGCATCCAAAGTGGATGCAAGTGAGCGTCGAATCCTGTCACCACCACTAAAATCCATACCAAGTCCCCTCAAGTGGGAAAGCTCAATCAATATCTCAGCATTTGTTTCCATAACCATAGCTGCAATAAAAAAATCAATAAGAAAATCATTAGAAACATATACATGGTATATAATGACGTCTCTTCAAAATTGAAAATGTAAATTAAATCAAAATCAAGTAAGTAATTTAATGGCATTCACTTACATACATTTAAAACTTAAAATTAAACATTTAACAATTAAATAGTAAGTTTCATTCAACTTCTTTCTAGAAGTTAAGGCACTTCTTAACCCTCATTGGTGACTTTTCCATGCACACTTAGGTTTAAACTTCTTTGAATTTAGGAGTGCTATTTTGACATGTTTTGGCGTTTACATCCCTTGGATATGTAAAAGAAAGGGGCAAGGGACTATTAGGATATGTGAGGAAAGAAAAGGGGTGATACAGGGCTGCCACCAATCCTCTAAATATAATTGGCTTGATCATGGTTGGGAACACTCTCACGACACACTCTAGGTAGTTCATGGGTGTTCACCATTTCCATTGTTGTATAAACATGGAAACCAACCAAAAGTGACATGGAAAAATGGAGAATTTGTGGACTAGAATACAATTGGTTGTAGATGAGCTTAGAGACTCGACATGTAGAAATATATTACCCATTGTTTTTACTATTTAAAATAATGGTTGATAAACCTAGTGATGCAGGGGCATAGACTGTTTGAGTAAAGTCATTTAAGACTTTGCTAGGTCAAGGGAACTTAGGGATACCTAGGGTCTCACATGTTTCTAATTTGCTTTATTTTGTTGAGAGGTTCAATAAAGAGGATAAGGATACTATACCCTTTTTCCCAATGTAATTGATAGGGTTAGTTGAGCATTTCCATAATTGTAGCATATAGTTAGTGATTTGTCAAGTGAGTCTCACATGTTATAGGATCAAAGAAGCATAATTCAAGTTTTATTTAGTTTAGGTGATGACCTTTAATTAATTAGCTTTTTGGTAGCTCAATAGAGCTAGGGTCAGAACTGCATGTTGATTATGAACTCTTCAACGGTGCGACAAATACCAGGGTTGTATGGTGGTGTCAGGATGTGTTGACTTGTAATTCGATATCACAATGAGAAAATTCGTATATTTGAACATTTTTTGTCATTATGATAAGGCCAGGGGCACGGAGGGTAAGTCATATGCACAGAACAAGAGAAAAGTGTCGAGGAAGGTATAATTAAAACACAAATGAGGTGGGTGCTATAACCAAGAAGTGGAAATATTTTAGTGGAAAAATGGTGGTGGTTGCTAAAAGTGGAGGAAAGAATAAAACTAGTCATAGTTGCTAGTTTTAACTCTGTGTTTATGTATATATTGTTGAGTAATATCTAATACACTGTTTTATGTTTAAAAGGGCATGCCTGAGAGGCACGTTGTTAATGTGTTTTGACATTTAGTTAAGGGTTCTTAAATAAGAGGAAATGTATAACTACATACACTTGTGATGAAATTTTGATTATGTTCATGGACAAATGATTGTGATGAAATTTTGAGAAACCAAGTTACTAATTTTTTATGCATTTTTTCTATTGACACTTGTGCATGCATTTCATCTTGTTATGGCCATTTCCGAGGAAACTTATTCAATTAGTATCATAGGGAAATGGCCTTTGAGGGTTGGAAATTTTGGTTTCATGTGGATGGATACATTGTATAAAGGGAGGAGTTCTATATTTTTCGATTTTTGGTTGCATTAGGAATTTTTGAGTTCTTGAAAAGGAATTCATTGTAAATATTCACTCATCTTGGTTGAGGGAAATGTGAATTTAATTAGTGACTGGGTTATTTCCAATTTTCTAAATAATAGAAAATTTGGTTGTTTTAAACTATAAAAAAACAATATTTTAGGTTTAGAATTAACAAAAAAAATGATATGGGTGAATGAATTACCTGATTAGATGACAATTCACCCCTAGATTTGCTTCCCCTCCAAGTAAATCAGGATCCTCCAATAGTCCATGACACCCAATTCGCTCCAATTCATTCTCGATATTCGTGTTCCTGATGGTAGAATGCACCGCGGGTTTTGGGACTGTGTATATAAATTAATTTTAGTTTTACAAATCATGTACGTGTTTTATAACCACATATCTCATATGCGTTTTGTAGTTATATAACACGTACATGATATGTTTTCCTATCCTACATGTACCATGACATGTCAAGCTCGGGTTGAACCATAACAAGTGTTATGTAGCAGAAACGCGTTGTATTTTTATGTAACGTGATCATGTTTTTAAAAACTAGGCATGCCTCTAAAAGGTCCCTCATCTTCTTGCACTCACCCTTCTTCATATGGTACAAAATAGTGAAACTGTTAAAGAAAAAAACTATAGGTCGATGGGTAAATATTTACATCACATGGAGGTAGGTGTGGTTTTTAAGAAGGACCATGTGAATGTCTCTAGTGTCGTCTAGCTGGTCATCGACAGAAAAACCCTAGCTCGAAATCCAAATGGCTTTGTGAATTAGAATTATTGCGAAGTGTGAAGAGCCGAGGGCTCTCGACCCTCTCATCCAAGGCTTGTCCTTGCTAGTGTTTGGATGAGTGTGTTTGGATCCCATGATTCTTTAAAAAACACTGGGATTATCCACAATACGTATGCTTCTTTTTGTTGTACTCATCGTCTTGACCCACCTTCAAAACTCTCGTAGAGTCGTTGACTGAGGTAAGACATTCTTTCATTGTTTTCTCTTTTTCTTTAAAAATTATTTTTAGTTGCTGTAAGTTTCATTTTGTTACGTTTTGACCTATGTTTTGGTTTTAACTAGCAGGTGAAAACTAATTGAAACTATTGGAGGATTTCAGGTCGTGGGTGTTCGGCATTGTGAGCTCTGGTAAGACCCTACGGTCCTTGCTAAGTGAAAAAATGGGAGGGATTCTCCATTTCAGTTCTATTTCGATGGCGGTTATGACTTTGCTCAGTTCCTTCGTTTTGCGCTAAACACCTAAAATTTTAGCAAAGATACGATGTCTTTTAGTTTTGAAAGCCTTAGGGATTTTCATAATGTTAAAGTTTAAAACTGCTAATTTATAAACAGGCTGTTAGCCTGTGTGAAAAATGTATCAAGTTGTAATAAAAAGTGAGGAAGGTGCTTTAAAATTCTTTATGGTTTCTGTGTTTTTCACTTTAGTCAACTGATTATGCCTCGGATCTAACATGTGTTTGCTATACTTGATTTAAGTTTTACTTTATTTAATAATACATATATTGTTTATAAATATCATACAACTCTACTCTGAGCATTTGCTAAACTCGTTTCTAACTTTTGACTATCAGTCTAAACTTTGATAAATTTTTGGTTCAGAAACTTGGTTCGATTACTATGTAGTTTCCTTTTGGGGGTTTTTTGCTGTAATTTCTAGTCATATTTTAAGGCCATGAGGCTACTGTATTTCTAAAATTGTTAATTTATGGGGCTGCTCTATAGAAAAGGTAAAATGTTTAAAATATTTGTCATAGTGGATTCTTCATTGGTTACGACTCATTCTTGGCGGTTAGATTATTGTCGTTTTTATTATAAAATTATGTAAAGAAGATTACCCTTATGGGTTTTGAACCCTTAACCTATTTAGTTCTTGATTTGTGCTATATATATATATATATATATATATATATATATATATTGTTTTGGAAAACGATAAGCATTTAAAAAGGATTATTATTTTGGTTACAGTCAGTTTAAAAATACGACTACGGCCTATCTCTGTTGAGTTGTGCTTTGCTAAAGTAACTTTCAATTATTATAATTTTCTTGTTAAAAAGGAATAGCCTTTACAGGCTTCGATCCTTAAACATGTATTTGTAAAGGAGATATTCGTTTTTACAGCTATAATGATTTTTGGTTTTATACGTGAGCAAGTTATAAACTATAAACATAAAGAAGATATGGGTTTTTTTTCCGATTGTTTCGAGTTTAATACTTATGAAAGTATATTCAAATAATAAGCCTTCTGGCTGTAACTGTTTTATACGGTAAGCATTCACACACACACACACACACACACACACACACACACACACACACATACACACACCCATATATTTATTCTATCGGTATTATCTCTTGGTTGTAAGCCATATCATTTCTTTTTAAATTAAAAGAACAAGTTATAACTATAAAATATTCATTGTTTATTTTAAACGATGATAACTCTAATTCAACCTTTTTATTAAACTGTAAGGTTTTAGAAGAAATCCAAAGAAATACTAAATACTATTTATCTACGTATATCATGTATAGTTAGATGAAATTTATATGCAGAAATATGAAACTGTTCTAGATATGATAACCTGAAAATTTCACTAAGAAGCCATGTGTATACAGCAGCATTCATGAACGGATAAATGTATAGAAAAAATAAATAATATCCTACTTGTCACAGAAAACAATTAATAGTTCTGGAAACTTAACATTCATAATATTCTACAGATATAATATAGAATGAAATTAAATTTAAATACCAAAACACTTAGAACCTGTTAACTGTTGAAGGGGACAAACACCCAAAGAAAACCATTCCTCCCAACCGTCTCCTAAAAGCATTCAAGATCACTTGCTTTGAGACCCTTGGGTCTGTTCACTAAACCACCAAGATGAAGATGCTATGTAGAAGGCTACATAGTACTCTGTAACTTAGTAATCTCATTTGCAGACTTATCTCTCAGCAATTCACTTTATATTTCCCCTCATCGAATTTGTCTTGTGTGCCTACCCTTTCAATTTCAAGAAAAGCCACAAGGCTCTAATCACTTAGAATGTAGTGAGCCTCCTACTCATTCGATGGTATATATAAGCTTCCCTAGGTATTTGGGTCAGTTTTGAGCCACCTGTTCAGTTCCTCTTTCGAGGGAACATGACCACAATTTTAGGGATGTTTCCTCCTACAACATCTAGAAAGTGAATGCTATTGTTGCCACTTGTCATTTGGGCCTTGTTGAGGCCTAGAAATTTGCAGGCAACAACAGCAGGGGATTCTCCTCAGTCAACGTTCCCAACTAGACCATGATTGTTTGGTGTAGCGAATCCTTCCGGTTTGCGGTGCGGCTACCGTAAGTCAAGTAACAAAACTAAAAGGGTTTACCGGTTGCGGCCCGGTCCACCGTATATGTTTTTGTATTTTGACTTAAAGTATGATATGCACGTGCCTAATTAACATGCAAGGTGATAAAGGATGCAAGGAGTAGTCACAAAGTGATGCGCAGGTTCTTACCTTTCGTCTTAGAACTCACAAGCATCTAAATCACATACACAAAAATAAAGTAAATCTAACTATCTACCTATCCCCGGGGAGACGAAATGTAACTTATCAATGAGTAATGTATATTGTACATGCATTATAAAGAGAAATTACAGATAGTTGATATTCCTTCACACAACACATGAACTATTAAAGATATTTAGACAATCAGATAGCTAATTGCTTATGAACAACATTCATTACTCATGGTGGTAATTTCACAGAATAAACCAGAAATCATTCAAACAAGAACATAGGCCCTCAGAGTTAGAACAATCTCACAGTTAATTGAAAAAACTGAAAAATGAAATAGTTCATCTTCCACCAATCCATAGCATAACATTTGAATGTCCCAACAAAATTTCTCCGACATGCAAACAATAATTATTTATTGCAAAAAACAGTAGTTCTTCTTACAATATCTCCTTACTTGTCTTACTGGGAAAAATCCCCTTGTTCTTATAAGTCCTTTATATTTATACAAAAAGAATAAGACTGTTGGGCTGCCTACGAATAGCTCTTGGTCTTCCCCAACTTTTCGCCTTCCAAGACTTTGCTTTCACTAAGTGATTACAAAATTACAACATATTACAAAAAATGAACCAATATTCACGAGGAGGGTCCCGCGTGGGCATTTAGAAATTTCTTCCAAGCTAAAGCCTCTGAGGTGAGGCCTTCAAACTCAGAAGGTTCCAAAAAATGAATATTTATCTTGAACTTTGCAGCCTGGTTCTTGATGGCTTCAATTCTGGCTGCACTCAACTGAAGCTGATCTTCTAATAGCTGCACACTGACTGCGGAATGATCTACCTCATTCCTTAAGGTCTGGTCATTGAGAGCTTTAATGTGTTGTATTTTGCTTTCCTCTTCTTGGTACCTTTTTTGCAAAATTTCCACAAACAAGTTGTGGTCCGAAAAAGCATCCAGTCTCTACTCAGCTTCTACTTGGCACCAGTTATAGGTAATTAGGAGCCTTCTGAAGAATTATGTACATGCTCCTTTCGTCTTTCTAACAGCCATTTTGAATTCCTCAGCCATGTTAATACCAAACTCTAGTAAGTCATAATCCTACTTAAGGGTCTGTCGATCTTTCGAGGGTAGCTCTGCAGGAAATTCATCATTGTCCTCTAGCCTTGCCATCCTTGCTATCAGGACTTCCAGGTTGTCCTCAGATCTATCAACAAAATACGAGGAGGTCTCCAAAATACCCTTCAACTGACCATCTATTTGCAAAACCCTGCATCTCTCATCTTCTATGGTCGTCTGTAGCTGGAGCATCTTGGCCTTTTGTGCCAGCACATGTTCCTTAAAAGGTTGGAGATTAACCTATTGTTCTTTAGCTTCCTCTAAAGCTACTGTCAGAGATGTAATCTTCTCTTGAAGTTTTGTCTCTTGTTCCTGAGATTGCCTCTCATTCGCCTCCAAGCTGGTCTTTTGCAGCTCTAGATCCTCTATCTTTGCTAGCATTTGTTCCTTCTCCGCCCTTAAATTCCAATATTCTTGTTGTATTCTCTCGAGACACTCCTGGGTGGTCTCCATAGATATTCTTTCTGCTTGGAGAACCTGCAATTCAGCCTTTGAAGACTTTATCTCCTTTTGCACATCTTCAAATTTTCTCTTCAACTTGTTGTTTTCTTCTCTTTCCTTTCTTAGTGTGTCCTTTAGTTGAGAAGAATACTTCTCAGACTGCTCTAGATCAATCATTATCTTTTCTACATTGTCCTCTGTGGCGTGGATCAATGCAGACCCTGCTCTAATAGTGAATCTGGGATCTCGATCTGTTCCGTATACAATGGTCGTATCAGTTATCATCTTCTTGGACAGACCCCCTGTTTCAACCTTCTTTCCAGTTCTTTTCACTATCATTTTTCTTTCCTTGTCATAGAAGATAGTATTAAAATCAGGGACTTCTTCCCCTATCTTCTGTTCAAAGGGGACCAGTCTAAGTGTGGGGATCATAGACTATCCAGGTGTGCTGACAGTAGGTACTTCTGGGTCCTGCACATCAGGATTCTCCATGTCCTGGGTCTGAATGTGAGCTATGTCAGCAGCTGACTGTTCTGTCGCTGTCTGGGTCAGCTTCATCCTCTCTGCCTCCTGTTTCTGAAGCTCCTAATCTAGCTTCCTTTTTCTTTCTTCTTCTTCAAGTCTGGCGTCTTCTTCCGCTTTTCTGGCTACCTCTTGTGCAACTCTTCTTTTCTCTTCTTCTTCTCCATTCAGCCACCCCTCGGCTTCTTGGGCTAACCTTTGGGCTTCTTCATTTCTTTTCCTGGTTTCCTCCTCGTCCTTTGCTTGCTCATCCTGCCCCTTTCCACCTTTGGTGGTGATCTTATTTTTGAATCTTTTCCTCAAGGCTGTTATGTTCAATGCACTGTGGAAGACGGACTCTTCTCTGTCCCAATGGTGGGTGTATTCAAAGTGGACATTGGCCTCTTTGCAGTGCTCAGCAACCTTGTTGTGGGAGTCATTCCTGTGGAAGGGCATTTCACCAAAATGAAAATTTTCCAATTCCTCCACAAATTCATCTGCCTTCTTCACTCTGGTAAACTTATAACTCCCCAACCTGAAAGGCAAAGGAAAATATGCAACCTTCTTGTGTTCAAATAAAAAGCTTCCTATGCCATCTAGGAAGACTTGCCTAACGGCCTCTTTATGAACTATATAGTCTATGGCATATTTGGGCAGTAGGGAGGGTGCTCTAGAGCCTCCAAACATTCTGAAATAGAGCCCCTCCTCAGTCAGGTAATAATCAGCATATTCCTCGATCACCTGCAGTGCCTCCTCAGACATGCAGTCACATTCTTTGAGGAAAATTAGAGTATACAATGGCATGATAAAATGTTCACAGACCTCTCTGTAGTGACTGTGGTACTTATGAGCCCACAGTGGCTTGTATGCAGAGTATACAGGTATCCTTTCTTGGTCCCAAATGCACCTTAGGCCGGGGAAAGGTTGATTGCACAGTATGCAATCAATGAGTATGGCGCTCATGTAAAATTCTGACCTCTTTTGGGACACTCCTCCCAAAGCTGAGGCCATACAAGCTGAAAGACTATTCAACACTATGTTGGCCCAGTTGAAAATGGTCCCCTGTGTCGCGACATAAAAATAATCAGCATCCACTCCAATTTGAAGTTTTTGCCATGAGCTCTTCCAAAAATTCTATTGAGCATTACGACAATGAACCTATAAGGGGTCCTTAAGCTCGCAGTATCATATTCTCTAGTTGGCCTGGTTCTAATGTTTCTTCCAGGAAAGAGCATCCTCTTGAGGGTCTCAACGAGGTCCATTCTGATGTTTCTCATCCAATCTTCCGTTAAAAATATTTGTGCTTTGGGCAGGTGGTAGGCCAGGGCTACATATCCTGGGCTATAGGCAGCATAGCCTTGTTTTTCAACATTCTCAAGAATCATAGTGGTTACATCTGCCCTGGGAAGAATCCACCCAATCACTTCAGAGCATGGAAAGAGCTCTGGTCTTGTAGCAATCTTCATCAGTGAATACCTTTCTATATTGGCATATATGCCTTCTTCCTCAAAGCCTATATCAGGCACCTCTCGGTGCGTGATCAACCTGTAGATGTCTCCCCACTGATACTCAGGCTCGACACCAGTTATACATTTGGTATCTTCATAAATATATTCGGTCTTGGTGATGAATTCTACATCAAGATCTTCTTCGACCAAAGGGTCCTTCTTCTTTTGCTGCTTAGACATTCTGAGTTCGGAGGAATCTTCCTGTCACGTATAAAATTGTAACTACTAGGGTATTTCCGGATAAATTGAAGAGATTGAGATAACAATGTAAAGTGTTTTACCTCATCTGTGTTTAACATGATGACAGTTAATTAAATGAAGAAAATATGTTCACACTAATATTCCTGTCTAGCACTGAAATCGGCTCAGTTAACAAAGCTTGAATGGGAAACGAAGTCTACATTAAAATGAGGAAACCTCGAGCTCTCTATGGGCGCCATGACTACTGTGCTACGTAGGACGGCAGGAGCACCTATTCAAGTTACTCAATGGGGGTGGCTCAATAAAACACTGCAGATGCATTCTACGGTCAGTCTTGGGTTGGGTGGTGCTATGCTACTCCGGGCTGGCTCGGGTTCGAATCCGGCTGTGAACCGGGTCGCTTCGAAATAGCGAGGTAAAGCACGGCCTTGGTTTGAGGATGTGGGAAACCTGATTGGGGGAAACCACTCCAACATTTTACAGGGAGGCCATGAAAAACCTTCCCCACACGGCCCATCAAAATATGAGGCAGACTGGTGCAGACAACGTAACGGCCGTCTGCACCAATTTCCCCAACCATCAAGCGCAGGGTCAAAAATCATAATGGCCGTGGAGGAAAACTACCCCGTGGGCCACAAAACTCCCCACTGACAGTTACGCTACATGCCCCCAGCATATATACATGTAAACGACGGGGACCAAGGAAAAATGGTTGTGAAAACCTAACCGTGGAACAATAATCAAAACGCTCAGCTCGAATGGAATGGGATAATGCGTACAAGAGCCTGCCTAGCACTGTTGCGCAACTGGTGGGAGGAATACTGCTGGGCTTCCATGGTTGAGCCACCTGGGAATGCAGGTACATCGACAGTGGGGGTCCTGGTAGGCTCGATAAAAAATGACAGTACAACGAAAATGACAATGACAGTCCAAAATAGCAATAGAATAATCGACTTACCTGACCCCAAATATATATGGTCAACCATAAGCGGTGAGTGAAACATTGGATGATGAAAACACAAGGATCAGAGGTCACAAGAACATCTCCTCTCGCAACGTCGAGTGGTAAAACAACTAGGAGAACTACCGAGACACCCGGGAGAAGCCAATAACGTATCGGAGCTCACAAGACTAAACGTCAGAGTGATAGGAGGATAAGGAGCCGCAACGACAGAAACGTAAAAGACATTCAGTTCCACAACTTGGCAAAATCGAAGACAAAAATTGAACAAAAACATCGGGTATGTGGGAAACAAAATCAAACCACCGAGCAGACAACCTTCTTCAAAGCCGCAACGGCGGAAACTTAAACTTTAAGGATCGGTGAAATAAATCGACTGAATCAGAAAAATTGAGGTGATGCGCCATCCACCACTACGGAAGACTTAGAGACAATACATCTCGATGGAAAACCAGATGACAATCGATTGAGACTGAGTTCATCGGAGAAAAATATCAGAGCTAGTTGCTTATCACTCTTCTGCAATGATGGAAGTGCAAATGACTAAACTTTTGACTCAAATACTCAACAATGCATTCGGTGGCAAGGTAAATTGAAACATTTAATGAAACATTTCTGGAATTAGGAATAATCTTTCTGGAGAATCATCAAACCAAATCAAAAGTCAAACCAAAATAAGCAAGAGGAGGGTCCCGAAAATTTTTGAATTTTGGGAAAATGTTGCAGCTGCAACAATTTGCGACTACTTGGTGAACCCCAGATTTCTGACTTAACTTCTTCCCAGTAAAAGACTGTCTGGCTCTAAGTTGAATTCTTCTAGATTCTTGTATTCCTAAGCTGGCTAACCCATGCATTTAAATCATTGAGAAGCAGTCCATTCTTCGGGTAGTGAGATACTCAAAATATTTTCCTATCTGAATAACTCTTTTGAGGCCTAATAAGTGAGATTTATTTTACCCCTGTCCTTAGGTAGTTTCTAGCTTGGACACCACAGGATTGTAACATATGGTAAACAACACTATCCCCTTTGTTCCTCATTCCCATGCCATTGCACTTTTGTGCCATTTGAACTTTAGTTCTTTTGAGTTTTCCATCTGCCTTTCTTTCTGAATTTTATTCAGGCTCCTCTATCCATAGTGTCCTTTTGTGTGAGAGAAGAATTTACTTTTCATCTCATGGATGGAGAGGAACTTTTGGAAATTTGAAAGTCATGTTTCAGATACTTTGCTTTGATATGGATTGTTTCTTTAAGGAGTTCTGACTCTTGATGGCCTTTAGGCTTTCTGAAATCATGGCATGGGATCATTTATATATAGTAAACTGTTTACCTTGCTTCTTCTCCGTGGGTCCTTCGCCATCACTCCCTTGGACATTTTAAATGTGAAATGGATGGAGCCTTGAAATAGTATTCCAGACCTCTGAATTCTGAGTTATTTACAAGGGGTTAAGTAGGAATTCAATGAATACATGGCCAATTAGGAACACTTCCTACTAGAAGACATTCTATTGGTTAAACGCAAAGTCTCTTGCCCAAGATTTCAGTTAATTAAGAACCCTGATGTTTCCATTGCAACCAAAAGTTTGCCTCTTTATTCAAAACCAAAATAACTATCAACAAAGCTTTAAACCAAAAGAAAATAGCATCAAAGCATTAAACCAAAAAGGAAAACATCATCCATTTATTTATGTACAAAACGAAAAAGAAAATTGTGTGCCCACCCTTAAAAAAATTTCAATCTAATGAGTGAAAGGGCTAGGCTGTAGTGTAGATCAAAACCTATCCATGGTCTAATTGTGCTATTTTTGAAATCGAAACCATGTCTACTAGTCTACAGTCATCCTTATCAGCCTGAGGAAGTTGAAGGAGCTCAAACTGAGCGTCAATCCTAGAACTGGCCTTTCTTGAGGTATGATGTCTTAATTCAAGCTCTGTTAGATAATTTCCTACGACAGAATCAGCAGATTCATTTCCTTCCCCCAACTTAGTGATGGTATGTTTCATGTAAGGTTCTCTCAAAATTTTAATCTGGTTTGGGGTACCCTTATGAGGTAACCATAAATGAGACCAGTCCGAAGCAAAATAACCCTTTAACCTGGTAGACCAATCTCGGTTCAGAATAAGCCCATATCCATCCGGTATGTCCGCCACCATAATGTCAATAAATTGACAAATCTTGTTATTTGCAGATAAGCGTATGAGGACATTCTTCATTTCTCCCACTACTTTGACACTTGTTCTGTCCAGTTGCACTACCTCCCAGGCTGTAGGCTTTGGCTGCTCATTAATATTTTTGTAGACTTTGAATGGCATAACATTTACTGATGATCCAGAATCTACCAAGCAACTATGCACGTTATGATTCAGTATTTCTAGAGTCAAAAGAAAAGGTGGGGTTTTAGCTTTTTCTTCCCAACTTGGTTCGATGTATTCTTCCCCCGGTTGGTTTTTAGGCTCCTTAATTTTTTCAATGTTTTCTTTGTTAACATCTACTTGTCCTTCCATAAGCTTGGCCTGTTTGTCGGTTTGCTCTGTTTCCTGGTTGACAATAGTGACTTCGGGTGTTTCATCTTTAACATTGTCATTTATCTGTCTCTTGACATTATTTTGCAACTTCTTAATCTTTAAAATTGTTGCATGGTATTTAATTATCAGATCTATGTCTTTTGTTGCTGTTGGTATGTTTTCGGGTTTAAGAATGCTTCCTTCTGTATCGAAAAGTGAGACACCGTCCCATAAGAACATGGTATCCTCTTCTTGTTTCTCGATGGTCTTGTTATTATTTTCTTTTCCCTTGCTGTCTTTTGTCAATTTAGAATCCAAGAGTTGGTTCATTACCAATGTCATCGAATTTAACCATTGAGGACAATTCTTTTCAGAATGAGGTTGTTGGTGAAAAGTGCAGAAATTGTCCCCCCCTACCTCTATTATATTCATTGATGCTGAATTAGGTAGAGGGATTTTCAATTGGTTGTTATCCTCCCTTTTTTGGTAGTAGGGTTTATAAGTTTTCTAAACTTCCCTTTCTTTCTCCATATCTATTATTCGGTTGGAGTGTTTTTGAATCATTTTTAGCATTCCCTCAAAATCATGTGATTGCTCCTCTTTAGGTTTAGACAGCAATAAGGCTCTTCTCTCGGCAGTTTTTTCCTCAGGTAGCTCAGGATAATCTTCTATACTTTCCCTTTCAGCCTCTACCCTTTCAGCCTCTTCATAAGTCTCTGCCAATGTAGGTCTGGCCTTCATTTTGGCAAACATGGCCAACTCAGGTCCTAGGGCTGAGGTATAATATTCAATTAAGACCTTGTCTGAGGGTCTGTCAGTTTTAGAAAATTTCTTGAGGTATGTTGAAAACCTTTGAGTGAAATAATGTACCTTCTCATTATTTTTTATTTTTTTTTAAAACAAGACCTTTCATTAGTGATGCATGTGTCTTTTGGGCTGCGTATTTACTTCTGAAAATCCTTTCAAAGGTGTCCCAATCGGGAATAGAGTTTGCAGGAAAAATGAAATACCGGGATGTTGCTGCTCCTTTAAGGGTATGCAGGAACAATCTACAGACAACATCCTCATAATCCCCAGCCCTTAACCCTTCTATTGCTAAATAGAAGCTTTGCAAGTGGTCATCCACATCAATCTTTTCATTGGGATCAAACTTAGGCAGCAACTTCTCAAAAGCTTGAGGTAGGTTATGCAATGGAGGTGTTAGGTTCAAAGGTGATCTAGCTTTCCAAGCCAGCGGTGGGTTGGGTCGATTCACATTTATACCAGCCATGAACAAAGGTGAGAGAATAGGAATCTGAGTAAAGAGCAACGTAAGGTGAAACCGGGCTTACTTACTTCAAAGGTGGAACCAAAACCTGTAAGTCTGCTTCTACAAGTTCTTCCAGACCCTAAGTACTTGGGTCAGGACAAATCTTCCAAAATATTGTTAGTGGGGTAATCTTGGGAAAATATTTTTCCTTGGCCAGCCATGCACTGGCGGCCCTCCTTCTAGTGCCAGAAACTGTTGAGGCCTGGAAATTCATAGGTGGCAACAGCAGGGGATTCTCCCCATTCAACGTTCCCAACTAGCCCATGACTGTTTGGTGTAGGGAATCCATCCGGTTTGCGGTCCGGCTATCGTAGGTCAAGTAACAAAACTAAAAGGGTTTACCAGTTGTAACCCGGTCCACTGTATATGTTTTTGTATTTTGACTTAAAGTATGATATGCACGTGCCTAATTAACATGCAAGGTGATAAAGGATGCAAGGAGTAGTCACAAAGTGATGCGCAGGTTCTTACCTTTCATCTTAGAACTCACAAGCATCTAAATCACATACAAAGAAATAAAGTAAATCTAAATATATACCTATCCCCGGGGAGCCGAAATGTAACTTATCAATGAGTAATTTATATTGTACATGCATTATAAAGAGAAATTACAGATAGCTGATATTCCTTCACACAAGACATGAACTATTAAAGATATTTAGACAATCAGATAGCTAATTGCTTATGAACAACATTCATTACTAATGGTGGTAATTTCATAGAATAAACTAGAAATCATTCAAACAAGAACATAGGCCCTCAGAGTTAGAACAATCTCACAGTTAATGGAAAAAACTGAAAAATGAAATAGTTCATCTTCGACCAATCCATAGCATAAAATTTGAATGTCCCACCAAACTTTCTCCGACAGGCAAACAATAATTCTTTATTGCAAAAAAAAGTAGTTCTTCTTACAATATCTCCTTACTTGTCTTACTGGAAAAACTCCCCTTGTTCTTCTAAGTCCTTTATGTTTATACAAAAAGAACAAGACTATTGGGCTGCCTACGAATAGCTCTTGGGATTCCCCAACTTTTCGCCTTCCAAGACTTTGCTTTCACTAAGTGATTACAAAATTACAACATATTACAAAAAATGAACCAATATTCATGAGGAGGGTCCCGCTTGGGCATTTAGAAATTTCTTCCAAGATAAAGCCTCTGAGGCGAGGCCTTTAAACTTAGAAGGTTCCAAAAAATGAATATTTATCTTGAACTTTGCAGCCTGGTTCTTGATGGCTTCAATTCTGGCTACACTCAACCGAAGCTGATCTTCTAATAGCTGCACACTGACTGCAGAATGATCTACCTCATTCCTTAAGGTCTGGTCATCGAGAGCTTTAATGTGTTGTATTTTGCTTTCCTCTTCTTGGTACCTTTTCTGCAAAATTTCCACAAAAAAGTTGTGGTCCAGAAAAGCATCCAGTCTCTGCTCAGCTTCTACTTGGCACCGGTTATAGGTAATCAGGAGCCTTCTGAAGAATTATGTACATGCTCCTTTCGTCTTTCTAATAGCCTTTTTGAATTCCTTGACCGTCTTAATAGAAAACTCTAGTAAGTCATAATCCTGCTTAAGTGTCTGTCGATCTTTCAAAGGAAGCTCTGTAGGAACTTCGTCATTGTCCTCTAGCCTTGCCATCCTTGCTATCAGGACTTCCAGGATGTCCTGAGATCTATCAACAAAATACGAGGAGGTCTCCAAAATCTCCTCCAACCGACCATCTATTTGCAAAACCCTACATCTCTCATCTTCTATGACCGTCTACAGCTGGAGCATCTTGGCCTTTTGTGCCAGCACATGTTCCTTAAAAGGTTGGAGATTAACCTGTTGTTCTTTAGCTTCCTCCAAAGCTGTTGTCAGAGATGTAATATTATCTTGAAGTTTTGTCTCTTGTTCCTGAGATTGCCTCTCATTCGCCTCCAAGGTGGTCTTTTGCAGCTCTAGATCCTCTATATTTCCTAGCAGTTGTTCCTTCTCCACCCTTAACTCCTAATATTCTTGTTGTATTCTCTCGAGACACTCCTGGGCGGTCTCCATAGATCTTCTTTCTACTTGGAGAACCTGCAATTCATCCTTTGAAGACTTTATCTCCTTTTGCACATCTTCAAATTCTCTCTTCAACTTGTTGTTTTCTTCGCTTTCCTTTCTTAGTGTGTCCTTTAGTTGAGAAGAATACTTCTCAGACTTCTCTAGATCAATCATTATCTTATATACATTGTCCTCTGTGGCGTGGATCAATGCAGCCCCTTCTCTAATAGTGAATCTGGGATCTCGGTTTGTTCCATATACAATGGTCGTATTAGTTATCATCTTCCCGGACAGACCCCTTGTTTCAACCTTCTTTTCAGTTCTTTTCACTATCCTTTTTCTTTCCTTGTCATAGAAGATAGTATTAAAATCAGGGACTTCTTCCCCTATCTTCTGTTCAAAGGGGACCAGTCTAAGTGTGGGGACCATAGACTGTCTAGGTGTGCTGATAGCAGGTACTTCTGGGTCTTGCACATCAGGGTTCTCCACGTCCTGGGTTTGAATGTTAGCTATGTCAGTGGCTGACTGTTCTGTCACTGTCTGGGTCAGCTTCATCCTCTCTGCCTCCTATTTCTGAAGCTCCTCATCTAGCTTCCTTTTTCTTTCTTCTTCTTCAAGTCTGGCGTCTTCTTCCGCTTTTCTGCCTGCCTCTTGTGCAGCTCTTCTTTTCTCTTCTTCTTCTCCCTTCAGCCACCCCTCGGCTTCTTGGGCTAACCTTTGGGCTTCTTTGTTTCTTTTCCTGGTTTCCTCCTCGGCCTTTGCTTGCTCATCCTGCCCCTTTCCACCTTTGGTGACCTTTGGTGGTGATCTTCTTTTTGAACATTTTCCTCAAGACTATTATGTTCAATGCACTGCGAAATATGGACTCTTCTCTGTCCCAATGGTGGGTGTATTCAAAGTGGACATTGGGCTCTTTGCAGTGCTCAGCAACCTTGTTGTGGGAGTCATTCCTGTGGAAGGGAATTTCACCAAAATGAAACTTTTCCAATTCCTCCACAAATTCATCTGCCTTCTTCACTTTGGTAAATTAATAACTCCCCAACCTTAAAGGCAAAGGAGGATATGCAGCCTTCTTGTGTTCAAATAAAAAGCTTCCTATGCCATCCAGGAAGACTTGCCTAACGGCCTCTTTATGAACTATATAGTCTGTGGCATATTTGGGAAGTAGGGAAGGTGCTCTAGAGACTCCAAACATTCTGAAATAGAGCCCCTCCTCAGTCAGGTAATAATCAGCATATTCCTCGATCACCTGCAGTGCCTCCTCAGACATGTAGTCACATTCTTTTAGGAAAATAAGAGTATGCAATGGCATGATAAAATGTTCACAGACCTCTCTGTAGTGACTGTGGTACTTATGAGCCCACAGTGGCTTGTATGCAGAGTATATAGGTATCCTTTCTCGGTCCCAAATGCACCTTAGGCCGGGGAAAGGTTGATTGCACAGTATGCAATTAATGAGTATGGCGCTCATGTAAAATTCTGACCTCTTTTGGGACACTCCTCCCAAAGCTGAGGCCATACAAGCTGAAAGACTATTCGACACTATGTTGGCCCAGTTGAAAATGGTCCCCTGTGTCGCAACATAAAAAATAATCGACATCCACTCCAATTTGAAGCTTTTGCCATGAGCTGTTCCAAAAATTCTATTGAGCATTAAGGCAATGAACCTGTAAGGGGTCCTTAAGCTCGCAGTATCATATTCTCCCGTTGGCCTGGTTCTAAAGTTTCTTCCAGGAAAGAGCATCCTCTTGAGGGTCTCAACGAGGTCCATTCTAATGTTTCTTAGCTAATCTTCAGTTAAAAATATTTGTGCTTCGGGCAGGTGGTAGGCCAGGGCTACATATCCTAGGCTATAGGCAGCATAGCCTTGTTTGTCAATATTCTCAAGAATCATAGTGGTTACATCTGCCCTGGGAAGAATCCACCCAATCACTTTAGAGCATGGAAAGAGCTCTGGTCTTGTAGCAATCTTCATCAGTGAAGACCTTTCTATATTTGCATATATGCCTTCTTCCTCAAAGCCTATATCAGGCACCTCTCGGTGCATGATCAACCTGTAGATGTCTCCCCACTGATACTCAGGCTCGACACCAGTTATACATTTGGTATCTTCATAAATATATTCAGTCTTGGTGATGACTTCTACGTCGGGATCTTCTTCGACCACAGGGGCCTTCTTCTTTTGCCGCTTAGACATTCTGAGTTCGGAGGAATCTTCCTGTCACGTATAAAATTGTAACTGTTAGGCTATTTCCAGATAAATTGTAGAGATTGAGATAACAATGTAAAGTGTTTTACCTCATCTGTGTTTAACATGATGACAGTTAATTAAATGAAGCAAATATGTTCACGCTAATATTCCTGTCTAGCACTGAAATCGACTCAGTTAACAAAGCTTGAGTGGGAAATGAAGTCTACATTAAAATGAGGAAACCTCGAGCTCTCTATGGGCGCCATGACTACTGCGCTACGTAGCACAGCAGGAGCACCTATTCAAGTTACTCAACGGGGGCGCCTAAATAAAACATACAGATGCATTCTACGGTCAGCCTTGGGTTGGGCGGTTCTATGCTACTCCAGACCAGCTCGCGTTCGAATCCGGCCGTGAACCGAGTCGCTTCGAAACAGCGAGGTAAAGCGTAGCCTTGGTTTGAGGATGTGGGAAACCTGAGTGGGGGAAACCAGTCCAACATTTTACAGGGAGGCCATGAAAAACTTTCCTCGCATGGCCCATCAAAATATGAGGCAGACTGGTGCAGACAACGTAACGACCGTCTGCACCAATTTCCCCAACCATCAAGTGTAGGGTTGAAAATCATAATGGCCGTGGAGGAAAACTACCCCATGGGCCACAAAAATCCCCACTGACAGTTACGCTACACGCCCCCAGCATATATACATGTAAACGAGGGGGACCAAGGAAAAACGGTCGTGAAAACCTAACCGTGGAACAATAATCAAAACACTTAGCTCGAACGGAACTGGATAATGCGTACAAGATCCTAGCTAGCACTGCTGCGCAACTGGCGGGAGGAAGACTACTAGGCTTCCACGGTTGAGCCACCTGGGAACGTGGGTACACCGATAGCGGGGGTCCTGGTAGGCTCGATCGAAAATGACAGCACAACGAAAATGATAATGATAGTCCAAAATAGCAATAGAATAAACGACTTACCCGACCCCAAATATATATGGTCAACCATAAGCGGCGGGTGAAACATCCGACGGTGGAAACACAAGGATCGGAGGTCACAAGAACATCTCCTCCTGCAACGTCGGGTGCTAAAACAACTAGGAGAACTACCGAGACACCTGGGAGAAGCCAATAACGCATCGAAGCTCGCAAGACTAAACGTCAGAGTGATAGGAGGATAAGGAGCCGAAATGGCAGAAACATAAAAGACATTCAGTTCCACAACTTGGCAAAATCGGAGACAAAAAGTGAACAAAAACATCGGGTCTGTGGGAAACAAAATCAAACCACCGGGAAGACAACCTTCTTTAAAGATGCAACGACGGAAACTTAAACTTTAAGGATCGGTGAAATAAATCGAGGAAATCGGAAAAATTGAGGTGATGCGCCATCCGCCACTGTAGAAGACTTAGAGACAATACATCCCGATGGAAAACCAGATGACAGCCGATTGAGATAGAGTTCATCGGAGAAAAATATCGAAGCTAGTTGCTTATCACTCTTCCACAACGGCGGAAGTGCAAATGACTAAACTTCCGACTCAAATACTCAATAATGCGTTCGGTGGCAAGGTAAATTGAAACATTTCTGGCATTAGGAATAATCTTTCTGGAGAATCATCAAACCAAATCAAAAGTCAAACCAAAATAAGCAAGAGGAGGGTCCCGAAATTTTTTGAATTTTGGGAAAATGTTGCAGCTGCAACAGGCCTTCAACATCTTATCATTCTTCCTAGTGAGTCAGTGAACACTCATCAACAGTATTCTTTGGATAGGTGTCTCTTCTTTTAATTATGTAAATAAATAAAATATTCAATTACAGTCATCTTTGACCATCCTTGGTCAACAACATAAAGCTTTACAATAACTTTTAAAGTAATTTTTTTCTCACAAATAAAATATTTTTTAGTTTTAGGTGGGTTACAAACACCCCCTCTTAAGTTCAACATCGTCTTCGATGTTGCTTAAGTATCTTCTGAGTCTTCTTGGAACAAAATTGGATATGCCTCCCGCATATAACTCTCCAATTCTCAGGTTGCTTCATCTATAAGAAAGTGCTTCCATTGCACGTTTACTTGTCCAATGGTGCGATTCTAAAGAAAAATTTCTCTTTTGTTGAGGATACAATCCAGTTCCACCTAAAAATCTCCTTCGGGCTCTACCCGAATAACATTCCAATCGATCACATGAGTAGCATCGTGCACATACTTTTTCAATATAGAAATATGAAATACGTCATGTATTCTAACAATAGTTGGCAAAGCTAACTGATAAGCCATTGGTCCAACTCTTGATAATATCTCTAACGGTCCACAATACCTGGGGGCTAATTTAGCACAACTCACCAACTTAAAGGAGTTTTTTTCTGGGTTTTACCTTGAAAAATACATGCTCACCTACTTGGAATTATTTTTGAGTTATTTTAAGGTCTACATGACTCTTTTGTTTGTCTTATGCAATTTTCAGATTGCTTTGTACCTATTTCACTGTTAGTTCCAGTTCTTTTAACAAGTCAGGTCCTAACATCAATATGTCAACCGGATTACTCCATGAAATGCGAGTATTACATTTCCTACCATAAAATATTTCAAAAGGACTAAGTTTAGTTGAATCCTGATAGTGATTATTATATGTAAACTCGACCAAGTCCAGATATTCTTCCCATTTCCTTGGATGATCTCTAACATACATCCATAACATATCTTCTAAAACTTGATTTACTATTTATGTTTGTCCATCCGTTTGCAGATGATAAGCAGTATTGGAATTTAATTTAGTATCTAATCCTTTAAACAATTACTTCCAAAAATTACCAGTAAACTTAGGATACCTATCAGAAATTGTTACCTTAAGAATTCCATGCAATCAAAAGATTTCCTTCATAAAAATAACATGTATAAAATGAGCTTCCTTTCTAAGTTTTTCTACCACTGCCATTACATAATGCTTTTGATTTTTAGGAAGTCCTGTTATGAAATCAAGGCTGATAATTTCCCGTTTCCAATCTGGGATTGGCAACTGTTGCAAATGACCTGATGGGTGTCGATGCTCAGCTTTAACTTATTCGCATTCTATACACCTAGTTATATATTCAGCTACTTCATTTTTCATATTAGGCCAGAAAGAATATTTTCTTAGAATTTTTATCATCTTCTGAGAACCCGGATGTCCTGAGTATGGACTCTTATGTACTTCATTTAAAATGAACAATTTAATTTCTGGTATATTGGGTACATACAATATGTTTTTATACAACATTAGACCTTTTTCATTTAAACTGAAATGTGTTTTTATGTTTTCAGATTCATTTTCTGTAATCTTTTCTCTTAAATTTGATATTCTTCATCCATTTTTACTCTATTTTCCAACTTATCGTCCAATTCTGTTTTGTAGCTTCTAATGGCGGCTACAAAATTCAGTCTTGCATTTCTGCTTAAGGAATCAACCACCTTATTTTCCTTTCCTTTTATATGTTTGATCTCGAAATCGTATTTGCTAAGGAAAGCTAATCATCTTGCTTGCCTTGCGTTCACATTTTGTTGATCAAACAAGTATTTAAAATTCATGTTATCAAACATTAATAAAAATCTTATACCGATTAGATGATGGTGCCACATTTTCAAAGCATGTATTAATGAAACCAACTCTAAATCGTAAGTAGCATAATTGTTTTAATGTGTTTTTAAATTTCTTGACTTATATGCTATTACGTGACCTTCTTGTGTTAATAGTCCACAAAAGCTCTCATTGCATGCATCAGTGCACACAAGAAATGTTGGTCAGTTTGAAATGATATTTGTTTGTCATCGATGTAAACAACGTGTTATTGGTCATTTGAATAAATTAGTCAGTCTTTTATAAACATCTCGGTGAACATACATTCATTATTGGTCAGTTGAGTTTGTCTTTTATAAACATCTCAGTAAACATACTTTCATATAAATTTATTTTAAAGAATGCCACTGTGCTATCAGACATGTTAATTCTAATAAATGTCTCTACTATCCAACCTGTTAACTCTTTTATCCAACATTCCTGCTATCCAACATGATAACTCTTCTAAATGTCTCTGCTATCCAACGTGTCTGATATCGTGTTAACTCTTCCTCATCTTCTTTGCAAGAACCCAGATCATGATTAATGCTAAATTGCAGAACCCAAAAAATGGTTAACACTAAACAATTAATTTTTTTTTACAAGTTGGAAAAAACGTTTTTAAATGTCAGTTAAGAATTGGTTTTACATAACCGTATCTAACTAATTAGTGACTGCTAACTATGTATAGATTTGATTACAATTAAAATAGATGTATGGAAGGGAAGATACGAGAGATTAGAAAAACAGTGTGCCCAGATGAGAAAAAAACTGGCGTACTCTATTTTAAATGAAGAAAACACAAAGAAATTAAGAAAATGGTGAAGCAACGATGAAGAAAGTAGAGTAGTGAAGGAAACATTGAAGTGTATCAATAATAATAATAAAAATGCAAAGCAATGAAGAAAACTGTGAAGTCTTAGCAATGAATGAAGTGTAAAAGAGATTGACTGCTTTGGTTAAGAAACATTGGTATGCATTGAATTTCATTATCAACACACAATATGATGAATCAAATGTTGTATTGTAAATCTCTCTCTGACAGTTAATATTGTATGAGTTAAGTACATTTTCTACACATTGAGACAGAATGTAACAACTCAAAAATACATAAATAAAAAAATTTAATACATAAGAAAAATTAGAAGACCAAACTGGTTTTTACATCTTATAAACTTATCATCTTAACCTTTCGATTAATATTGCTGCAATAAAGATTCATATTGTTTTGATCTAAAATTACAGTTTACAAGTACCCTATTTAGCTTACTTGCTTATCATTTTTCATATACTTGTTTGTGTTGCGTAAGAAAAGGTTGTCGTCATGCTTAACATCTCTAAAATTTACTTACTAGTTCTATATTAAAGACCTATTTAAGAGGTGAATAGGTCTTACTTAGCCTTAATGGCTAACACATATCTTTTAATGTTTTTATGTAGGTGTTTTGGAGAAGAGATTGTCTCATGCTCTAACACTTGATCCCAAGGCGTAGACACCATGGGGACCCTAACCAGACTAAGGGTTTGACAAAACAAACAAGGGTAACAAATGCCAAGATCCCCTACCTTATACTAAAGCTAACACCTAAGACACACTTGCACCAAAAAGAATCATGCATTGATCATGGATGTTTGAACTATGGAAAAATGAGTAAACCATTCGCTCTAAGTGATAGTTGGTGGGGTTTTAAACACGAACACATGAAAGGATATGATGGGATGGTGATTTACAGTTGGGTGAGGGTTTTACCCCTTTCAATCTTCAGGGTTTGGGCACTTTTTCATTTTCTGTTGCGTTTTGGGATGAGGGAGAGCCGAAGGCTCTAGACCCCTCCACTGTTTGACTTTGTCACTGCTCTGTTCATCCTTGGGTTCACCATGCCACCAATGTTGGTTCCTTTCAAAATCTTAGTGCATAGAACTAAGTTGATAGAGGTTTTTTCCTTACTCTTTTGGTGCCCGATCGAAATCTTAACTACTGTAAATCATTTCTTTTTCAGCTATTTTAAAAATGTTTTAATGTTTAACTTGTTGTTTCTCTAGTAGGTAAACCTGTTGGTTAGCTTAACGCTAGTGTTGGGTGTGTGGAGATTGGGATTTGGTAGCGTTCAGGGCTCTGGGAAGACCTATGAGCCTCGAACCTTGGATATTTTGTTAAATGTACAGATTCTTCTCCATTTTTTGACTGGCCTTGTCGAAAAAAGTTATGGTTTGAACGCCTGACCGTTATATGGTAAACGTTCTAGTATTTTGCCTTAGTGGCGTTTTTGGATGAAAGCTTCAAATGCTTAGCACTGTATTTAGACATACCATAAGTCTGTGTGGAGTTTAAATGGAGCTCTAAATGTAAAACCTTTATGTGAATATGGTATTACGGTTATTTTGAAAACGTTTATAACCTTAAGCCTTGTTGCATTTTGTGTTGATAAACAACTATTAGATCTTTGATTCTTCTATATAAATGATTTGTAAAAAAAATGATTTGAAAGAAACCCTGCGTTGATAAAATGATTAGTTCTTGAGTTTTTGTTTTTCCATCGTGGTTAAATCATTTAAGAGTTACAACATTTTTCTTCCAAATAAAATCTAGGGTACTCTGTTGTAAATGTTTTAAAAAGAACTATAGTTGTTAACGTTAGCCTTACGACCTAGACCCATTAAGTATTATAATGGATATACTTGGTTGTAATTTTTGATATACTTTGTAAACATTGGTTCTGAGTCATTTGTTGCTATCATATTCTATATTTTGAATACCATTATGAACTTGGTAAACTTAGTTCGATTACCGTGTAAATTTCCTTTGGGGTTTCAATGTGTTTTCTAGTTGTAAATTTTTAAGGCCGTGAGGCCATTGCATTTCCCAAAATTGTTGTTTTCATAATATTGTTCTGTCAAAGTTTTAAACTGGAATAAAACATGTTGGTTACTATGTAAGCTTTTAAGGGTCTTCACTGCAAGTTTTGATTTAAATATTTAAGCTATAAGGCTGATGTGTTTTCTAAAGTGTAGAAATTATAAAACATTGAAAGATTCACATGTTTGGTTATAACTCTATTTTAGTGATTAGACTACTGTCATTTTTGGTAACTTTCTATAAAGGATATTACCCTTACGGGGTTTGATCCCATGACCTATTTACTTCCTAAATTTGTTTATTGTGAGTTTTACTATATATATGTTAATTGTTGTATGAACATTGTTTTTGGAAAACGATAAAGGGATTATAATTTTGATTACTTTTCATTTTGGACATAAGGCTATGACCTAACTCTGTCGAGTGGTCGGATGTTAAATTATTATACTAGGGTTTTATTTAGAAGGATTTATCCTTTACAGGCCCTTTGTTTCTTAATCTTGTAATTTTACATCTACATTGATTTTTGTCTAAAAATCGTGAATAAGATATAACTATAACCTAAACGAGATATGGGGTGTTAGTTAAATACTTATGTCATTATTTATAACTGAGCCTTCCGGCTATATACTAGGACAATGCTTATATATATCTATATATATATATTCTATGGTTATTATTCTTTGTTAACTTTAAACTATGATAACTCTAATTTAACCTTTTTATTAAATTTCAAGGTTGTAGAAGAAACTACATAAATATTGAATACTGTTTATCTACGTATACCATGTGTAGTCAAATGAAACTGATATACATAACTATGAAAATTGTTCTAGACATGATAACCTACAAATTTCACTAAGTAAATACTCTATAAATATTGTAGCATTCATGAACTGATAGATTTATAAACAAGAGAGATAATCTCCTACTTATTACAGAAAACAAATAATAATTCTGGAAACTCACATTCAGAATTTCCTACAGATATAAACAAAAACTGAAATTGAAATAAAATACTAAAACACTTAGAACCTATTAACTATTAAAGGGGACAAACAACCAAAGAAGATCATTCCTCCCAACCGTCTTCTAAAAGCAGCCAAGATAACTTGCTTTAGGACCCCCGAGCCTATTCACTGAACCACCAGGATGAAGATGTGTATAATCCTACACAGTAATCTCTGTAACTCAACAACCTCACTTGTAGTCTCAACTCTCAGCAAATCACTTTAGCTATCCCCTCATTGAATTCCTCTTGTGTGCTTATCTTTTCAGTTTCTAGCAAAATTAGAAGGCTTTGTTGGCTCAACCCTCAACCAACAAAACCCATTTGATAGGGGTCCCACTCTATTGACACTCAACTCATAGCGATCTCCCTAAGTATCGGCCCAAACAGGTTTTACCCTATCTAGCAACACCCATAGAGCGAGAGAGGTCTCACCCGAGATGTTCGAGGGAGGTGTGATGGAACCAAGTTTCCACATTATAGAAGAGGGTTAGGGCATCGACAGTTCATCAGCTCAACAACCAGAACATATTGACTTCTCTAACAGAACCGTTCATCATTGCGCATCATTCATTCATAATTGTAACAAATCTACTAGTGCAGAATAGATCTAAAAGATAACAACATTCATAAACCATAAACATCGCATCATAGATCCATATTTCAGAGTCACTTAGCATGCATCATCAATTTTGCAGGAACAAAAAGACATAAAATAGAAAATAACAGTGATTTAGGTCAATATTCGTCTTATCATATTACTTCTGCACAACCATGGATCAAAACAGATAATAATTTATCTCTTCATTCAAACCAAAAACATACCCCAAAAACAATCTATGATCAACTTGATCTCTATCACAGTCATCTATTGATCTATGTATGTCTATCTTCATTCACAATCCTTCTTTATATATATAGGCTTGCGCCTTTACAATCATGGTCCACTTCTAACTAACTCCTAACTGATTTAACTGACTAATGACCAATATCCATGAAAATTGGTCAACAAGTACAAAAAGTGACACAAAATAATCAAAAGTAGTCTATCTTCCGCCTATCACGCTATCTTCGTCTTGCACTGTGTCTTTTGATCTTGCGCAAAATTCGTGATGCTGCGCAACTTACCCCAACCCCTTGCTAATAGGCCCCCAACATAGTCTTGTGGCTCGTCCTCGAGCCACGTCAGGCAAACTTAGTGTACTCATTGATTTTAATCTTGAAATCTTCGTATTGCTGAGAAATTTATATGACTTGCACTTTGAATTTCTCAACAACATCCTGACATGTAAGACGATCCTGCTTCAACGGTGCTCCACCATCTTGGCATTAACCTCTCTCTTTTCGTCCTGCACAACCTGCAGCACAACGACTGCTTTTCCTAACAGTTGTGCTCCAATCTT